>JANSTR010223920.1:0-14367 GCA_025434805.1 Antipathozoanthus remengesaui | reverse complement strand
GATCCCTAAAGGGGGGCGATATCCCTAGCGATCTCGCCCCGGGGAGGGCGAAATCACTAGGGATCTCGCCCCGGGGGGGGCGAAATCCCTGCGACACCGGGTTCGGTTTACAACGTTTGTCAAGGGATTTGGGCCATTGCATAAGTTCCAAGACACTTCACAATCACAGCCACCAAAAACAGCCAATAAGAACAAAATAAAAACATTTTGAGCCTGAAATTGTCAAGAACTGAATGATAACATGTGCTTTGAGATTACAGCAGTGCTGAGCCTTTAGCTGATTGTTGACAATGTAAACAACTTGTTCATTTTCAACCAGAAACTCCGAAATGTTTTCTATCTATACACCATTGACCTGAACTTCCATGTGCATTATTCCGGAATACAATACAAACATTTGAGTTTTGATTGTTTGAAGCTAAGACAATCAAACTCAAACGTTTAATGTCGGGGTGGAATATGTCAGAAGGCACGGCGATTTCTATGAACATTGAAACCTTTTGAAAGATTCTTCTCAAATCATTTTTTCGAAGATGTTTGGCACTCACTTCCAATTATCTTTGAACCCTTTTGAAACACTTCCTGAGTGCTCTCCTTCATGACTGGCATGATAGCGAAATTATTTTAACCCACCGCCGTACGGTCCTAAAGCTGTACAATCGGTTTCAGGTGCGATCATCAACCGAAGACCACAGTTTTGCATATAAGTCCTGTTTATTTCCACCGGAACAGCAACCGGACGGTTTACGTTGTGTGTTTGTAGTGGAGTGTGCAATTTTCAGCGTTTTGGCTTCATTCCCCGGCAAACTTGATTCTCATGGAGACTTGCCTTTCGTGACACACTCCAGTTGAACAAATGTCATCGCGCGCTATCAATTCAACTTGCCCCATCAAACTGAACTCAGTTTTACTTTTGCCACTACAAATCGTCGTCACTTGGCTCTCTACTACACTTGTTTGAGCTGCTAGCTATAGCGCAAGTCCAGACGACTTTGAACTGATTTTGGCTGAGATTGCCGATCTGACGGTACTCGCCAAGCCTTGTCAAGTATTAAAGTAAGATTTTGGAAAATGTGATTTCCTTTGTTATAAAAAGGGTGATACTCGACACTATATCATTTCTACTGTGGATGTGCATTTGGGATAAATTTCAGTTTTCTCGCGATCGGCCTCATGCCTTTTGCGCTTGCTGATCCGTCGTCTGTGAGCGAAAAAGGCTCCAAGGGCAAGGTACCAAAGTTGTTACAAAGCAATAGTGTATAATCACATTTCCACGGTCAAAAAGCAGATCTACACATAGTGATAGATATCAAATACAGAAATAACTTATTGATACATCATACTTTATACCTCTGAGGTTTTTAAATCTTTAATAACCACTACTGATTCAATTAAATATATATGATTATATCAAACTCACCTTCGTATTGTAGCTGAATCGATCACCGAATACCTTTGCTCATTCACTCTTCATTGTATATCAAATGTTTAAAGTATGGCAGTAATCGTCCAAATACTTCACGACCTTTCAATTCAGTTTTGAGTTCTTGAACCTTATGTGTATATACACAACAAGATAGAAGTTGACTGATGAACGTTTGCTGTTAAAATTCTTCGATTTACACTTTTATTGCCAGTACGTGACAGTATACGAACTACGATGGTTGACTGGACGATCACGTGAAAAGCGTCAAGGAACTGTGGTAATTTTGTAGAGATTTCTCTTCCGCCACGGGTATTTTGATCTGCTCTCAATGAACGCGAACTATCATATGATAGATAACAGTGATTGGCACGCACCTTCGGCGCTATTTTATCTGGCACGGTTCACTCTTTTCTTTCCAGGCTTTCCGTGAGACCGTAGTATCAGAAGCCTTTCAGGAAAGCGGTTTTACGTGAGTAACAAAGAACAGAACAGTAGATGCCAAGAAATCTTTTTTTTTCCAGTTTTATGCAATTATTTTAAAAGTACGAATGTTAGATTTCTTAAACATTCTTGTTGGATGGGAAACTTCTTGTTCTCGATGTTTTTATTTTTCCATTGAATATTGTAAGAAAATACTAAAATTATATTTTTTTAATTCAATTATCGTTTTCATCGTTTTGAGTTTTTTTGTGATATTGCTATTTTGGCGGTATAAAAAGGACGCTCATCTTCAGAACAGTTATAAGTATGTCGTCAGCACGGGAGTCACAGTTTCAAAGAAACTACGTTTCCTTCCTTTTAATATATATTTTTGGACATATTTCACATAACCCAGCATTTTGAAATACTTTCTCGCACACGCGCATGCATCGTTACTGTGATTTGTCAGCTAATTTAATAATCTGTTAACGAAGGATCTCATGCATGCCACGACAGAGACCTTGGTCTAGAAGCGACCTCGTAAGAAGCATCATCGAAATCTATAGAAGTGATGTTTGACCTCCATATCCGACAAGTGGTTGCACAAAGAGATACTGAAGCTGACCGGAAATTGCTTGGGTGTGCCGCAAAAACGAGGAGGCATTTTAAGGACTGCAACTAGTCGAGGCAGATCCATATATAGGAGAAGTCAATGCTAATCTCGAAGTTGTTCTTCCTGTGTGGTACCAACCAAGTAAGTTTGAGGGGATTGTTTGATCGTAGACTGCCTTTTGGATCTCCTGCTGTATAGTTTTTGCAGGGGCAGACGTTTTTTCGATCCTGGCTTCTCGGTCGATATTAAGAAACAAAATGGGTTCGCCCGATGTGCTCAAAAAGAAAGAAACCGCAAATGTGCATGTGACTAGTGGACAACCAACCGAATCAAGTGAACTCGGCAAGTGTGCTGACAAACAACAAACTCGTGCTAATATTGAAACAAAACCAGCTCGGATGATGCTTGGCCCATGCACGTGCAGGCAGGTGATTAACAAAATTCGATAACGCCGCAGGCCGAGTCCAATTTGTTTCACGAGTATGATTGGACGATACGAAGTTCTATAATCAATCTATTATAAGTACAGTATTACAATTTTCGAAAATGAAAGATATTCATACTTAGTGTTGAAAAGCACATTTCACGGTATAGCTCTACAGTTTCTCAGTGGTAGGTTGTTGCTATTTGTAGTGACTATTTTCTTTGTGCTGATTGGTCCGAATGTTACGTACTCGGATTGTGATTGGTTCACGAACTCAACTATACATATAATAGGGTTTTGCCCTATTGAGTATTAGACAGTATCCAATAACAGATTTTGCAAGCAAAGTAGGGAAAACGGTCTGGCAAGCCGAAAAGAATTGGTACTGGCTAGTTGAAATGGAGAGGTTCAAAGCCAATATACGTTTCGATTTTTGCTAACAAAGCAAAAACTATATAGCTTTAAAAGGCTTAGATACCAAGGACCGCGGAGCATGGGCTAGCTCGCAAGTAGAGATTCTGAAATTATTGGAAATGTCTTTATTTCTATCAATTCTTTGAGAATTTTTTCTAATTTTTATCGCCTGCGAAATTATTGGTGCAGCAGTACAGCCATCCCTATAGCTTCGCGGTTTGCCGGTATATATTTTCCCCGCCACAACTCAGTTTCCCACGTTTAGTTTAACAGGCTCGGGAGAACAGAGTCGCACTGATCCACGAGCAAGACTAGGTTCCAATATTTCGCATTTGAGAACTGACTATAGCTAGTATAGGAGCGGGCAGAAGCGACCTTAGTATCTCTACATGTTTTATTGCGGAAAGAACAGCTTTCCAAAAACAACAAAGCCCAAATTTTATGTCAAATCTTAGGCCGGGGCCAGCAATCATGTATTGAAATTTGTTACTTGATCAGTGGACAGTAAGAGATATAATATAAAGTTTCGCAGCCTTTTCGTATTTTAACTCTTATGGTAAATCCGACTTCGCATAAATCAAGAAAATCTCAACTTGTGAACCAGCTGTTAAAACTCCCTGTAAAGTGACCATTCATTTGCTCGTCAGGAAACTGGTAGAATCCGGAAATGCTAAGTGTTTCAACAAATTCAGAGGTTCAGCAATTTGAAGAGCAGCAGTTGCGTATCACAAACGCAAATTACATGTAATGAAACACGGTTTCTTTTCTTCGTTTTACGCCAAGGAAAAGGTGCAGCATACGGTGTCCGCTGTGTTCTTTGAACTTCCTTTTCGTCATGAACACTTGTATTTGATTTGTAGGATAGGATAAGAGCTGAGAACAATTCACGAACAAATTGAACCTGCATGGAATGAAAAAAGAGCATAAAGCTAGCAGTAATCACAGATTAACGGCGTGCGTTCGACATCCTTTTTAGTAGTGGCTGCCCAAGAACTAGTATATGACTATATCGTATTTTTATCAAATCAGTTGTTGTTTCAAAATAAAATAATAAAAATATTCATCAGAAATGACGCATGCTGAAGCGCCGGGTTAATCTATTCCCGTCCAAATCGTATCGGCCACTGTTCGGTTTGAGGACCATTGCACCTCCACCGTTTAATACTTATGAAACTGCGTGGGTTTAAGCAAGATTGGGTTACTTGCTTGCATGCATACTCAATACTGTCATATTCCATCGAATTCATTCAATATGATCCATATTGCATCGCGTTCCTTTTCTCAATATTTTTGTCGTTTCACCATCTGAGCTAGTTTTGCTTCAATATTAGCGTTTCACTTGTGTGCACTTGTACGGCGAGCATACTCAACAGAGTCAGTTTGTCAATACACTGACGGAGTTCAGTTCGTCAGTTGTCCGCTACATGTATGCACATCTGCTAGCATCGGACGACTCCATTTTGTTTCTGAAAGTGCATATATAGTTGGCCGAGTGGACAAGAACGGACCCTGCAAGAACTAAAAACTGGGACCAAAGTTGCAAATGACAGTCCACGAATAAAAATCTTAACATTTTGTGGTTGGAACAACGTCGAACGCGATAACTGAACTGCATGAAAACGTACGCAGCTTTGTCGCAGTTCGCGTGCGGCGGGTAACTTTGCATGCCGTTCCAACCGTTTAAGATGCCGTAGATTGAGAACTATTAAAAAATAGTCAGAGTTCTTCATGAAAACGGAAACCAGTTTCTTACCTTACTGTGAATTAGCCCTTGGCGTTTACGGATCACTTAGCTTTGCTGCAGTAGCTGTTTGCTGAACTGACCGGTAAGATATAGTCTGGTTTGGCAGGAGAACCAGCTGTTCCAATGTTTTAAAACGGATTAACCTCATCTGAAAACGATCTCAACAACATCCCGAACGCATTACCTTTTTCCTTTCACTGTAAACAAGTCCAGCCGTGACTTGAGATACGTTTTCGTTATATCCGCTAAAACAACTAAAGATGGAATGGCAGTTTAATAGATCTAGAAGATTTCTTCTTTATTGTACTTTTTGTTTTGTTTGCGGCCAGTCGTGACATTTTCCTAGTCCAATTGTAAAGTGCTGTCTAATATCACAACTTGACATTATATATTTTCGATAATCTGCCTTTAATTAAGATGGCTAAAGTGTCTTTCATCAAAGTGTATTTTGATAGAAGAATATAAATACGGATTTAGTTTTCACTACTCGTACCTTATATATTCACTATTGAGTACTGTATCGTATCGTATCTTGGAAACCGCACATATCGATTGTTCTCGATCTCGTCGCGTCTTCAATTAACTACTCGGTTTCTCGTCTCCAGTCAACTACTCGGTTAGTTCTGCGCGGCTCGGGTGGAGACCTGGGCCCGGTTACTTAAAAGCCGATTAACGCTAACCCAGGATTAGCAGAAATTGCGATCGAGTTTATGAAAGAAATTTGGATAACAAAAGATTCTAAAAACTCTCAAACGTCGAGTGGAAACCTAGTCAACTAATACAATATTTGTGAGCCAAATTGACATATTTATAGTTGAACGAAACAGTGGGTTAGGATTTAATCCTGGAAACGATAAGTGTTTGAGGAACCGAGCCCTGGAGACCGCTGTCCGCCATTTTGGAAAGCTGCGTAACCAGGCAACGTTGGAGGAATACTGAGAACGAAAGGCTGCTGACAATTCTTGAACAGGAACTGATGAAATATAAAAATATATCCGTAAAAAGTAAGAATAGCAGTAAATTCGTTTTTATATTATGGTATGCGTTTGATACACATGTTTGGTTTAAGCCCAGCGCAAACGAGAGGAAAGTCTCGTGAGGCCGTTAACCCAGCTATTTCCTCTCGTGTGCGCTTAAATTTTCGTGAGAATTTTGCCTCGCGAGGTCGTGAGAAAATATCTGACATGTTTGATAATTTTTGCCTCGCGAGACAATTTTCTCGCTGTGTGCGCGCGTTGTGAGAATCTGGCTCAGCTAAATTAATCAAACAGCCGACACATTTGGAGTTTGCGATTGCGTTTGGTGTTGTACTGCGCAAAGTTATGAGACAAGAAAAGCTTTGGTAGCTATGAAAAAGGTATTACTAGCCTTTAATGATGAAAAATTTCCGAATTTCAAAAACGGTTTTAAACACAAGACATGACGCGTATATTCCTCACGTCCTCGCGAGGCAAAATTCACACACAGATTTCACCGCACACGATGAGAGAACAGCTGAGCAAATGGCCTCGCGAGGCTTGCACAGCTGTTTCCTCTCGTGTGCGCCGGGATTAAGATTGTATCGGGTCAAGATGCCATGAGATAGCAGAGTCACGGTAGCTATCGGCGCTGTTGTTGTGTATGGGAGACAAGTCAACCATGCTCTTCCCTCTCCCGAAAGAAAGACACTGGTTAAGATAATATAAATGTACCAATTGACTGATCCAGAAACGAAAATTAGGACACCCAAACGGTCCCAGAAAGCAACGCTGCAAGTACTAATTTTAGAGTAACGAACAGCTGATACAGTCATTACAGACTGTGGTGTGAATCAGATATTGTATTTTCCCAATCGAATTGTTTCTTGGATAAACAAAGTGACACTTATTGTGCAAAAACAGTAACGATCGAAAGATTGTTAATGATGGATTGTCTAAAACACTCGGTTGAGCACTGCCTTCTGGGACCGTTTGGATGGACAGACCCGGTTCTACGGCCCTGGAGACTAGCAAGTCACGTCTTCTAATTGTAACCACTGCAGGTCAGCAGTTCGAGTACGAGTTTGTCTTCGCTTTCATTATAAATGTTTTATATTTATTTTAAAATAGTCTCCTATGAAATAAACTTGTTATATCCACCATGCCAAAGTCATACTTACTTACTTACTTAATCCTCATCGTGCCCTGTGGCACATAAGGCCAACACAAGAGATCGCCTTGTCTCGCTCCAAGTGTTCAACCTGGGCCCAAGATAATCCATTCTCCTTTATTTCTCGTTCGAATGATCTTCTCTATGTCTCCTTTGGTCTTCATCGTCTGCATCTACTTGCATTTGGCGTCCATCTTAATGCAATCTTTGGTATTGCATCGGTCGGCATTCTACTGTACTATAGTCTATACTGTACTATTTTTGTTACAAAAACTCATCTGACGTTTCTAAAGGAGGGTAGGGGGTCCCATGACAACGTGGGATTGACGTTTCTCGTGGAACAAATCCATATGTGCATCTTCCGTAAGCTACTACCCAATTAATGCGCTTACTATGTTATCATGCATGGCTTTATGATGATATTGACTGTATTTGTGTGTCATGCATGGCTTTATGATGATATTGACTGTATTTGTGCATCATGCATGGCTTTATGATGATATTGACTGTATTTGTGCATCATGCATGGCTTTATGATGATATTGACTGTATTTATGTATCATGCATGGTATAAACTATTTACTGGCCGTAAATATACATCTGGGTCGTCGTTGAAACGATGGCAAACAAATTTATAAACATACTGAACGTTGCCAAGGAACATTGCTAATCGGGTAAAATCGACTATGTCTAGAAAAAGTAAAATTAAAAAAGAAAATGATAAATCGAGCTATGAATAGAAAAATCCAGCGATAAACGAAACATTTCGCTTTGAAAGAAAATAAAATTCCATGTTGAGCTCTGTTTTGTCCGTGGCCTGTGGTTTTTTAAGCGATCTACAATTCAGTGGCCCAAAACAGGGTCGAGTAAAGTCTACTCGTCAGTAAAGCGCCCTCATTGTTTAATAATTGTTTAGGCGTGGCTATTCTGCTCGCATTCCATCTATTCATCCAAAATCTATTTTCAGTCAAACTCTTTAGTTTTACTGGACCATCCAGTCTTGAAGCTTGGAATTTTGTGTATGTGGCAGTGTGAAGTTTCCAATGAGGTTTTAGTTAGCCTATGTACAGTTGGTCTCCTCGTAACCGTTCTTTCGGTTCAAACAAACGTTCGTGGGAAGGAGCCGAAAGAAAGTTTGAGAGGCAGACTAGCGTACATCTGGCGGTACGAACTGGACGACGGCCAATCATGAATAATTAAGATTGAGACCTAGAGTCTACTCAGACTGGGAACTTGGTACGGGCTTGATTCGAGTTTCCTTTCCTCAGACCCAGGCTCGTCGCATATGGCACCCATTCTCGAGTGAAGCTCCCCAACATGAGATGCTAGTTTTATTGGTAATTTAACACAAAAATTGTTTTCCCCAAGTGATGTGAATTGTGGTAATCCATGAAGTACTGTTTTGTCTTGGAATATTTAACACTGTAAAACTGATCATAAATTACCACCATTGTTGAAGCAGATTGTATTAGCATTGTTGACTAAGGGAGCAGTCGTTATTTATGACCGGGGCTGGGGCCGAAGAGAAATTATTTATTCTCCTCAAAAATACTTTACCCAACCATTTATTGAGGATAATTGTTTCTACCCAACCATTTTCAAGGCACATTTTATTCTTACCCAACCCAAAAAGGTTGTAATACAAAAATTCCAACTAACCTTGTTAGGAATGTTATGAACTAATCACTAGCTCCCAAAAGGACAAATTCATCGGAGAATACAAACAGCAGTTTCAAAAGCAAATCAATCTACAGTGTGTTCATTTACTTCAAAGACAAAATGAGTTTCATGCACCAACTAATAAATCAACGCCAACTAATAAATCATTGAATTTGACACATTCGATTTTGATATTTTTCCCTTTACCAAACCATTTCTAAGTAAAATTTTCCTTTTACCCAACCTAAAGTACCTCAAATATTCTTTTACCCAACCATTTTCTCTTCAGCCCCAACCCCGGCCATAAATATTGACTGCTCCCTTAGGTCCAAAGTTGCGCGGCCCTTCGAAAGCATGCATTCATTACTCAAACTCAAAGCAAGATGGAATTTTTCAAATAGACGGTTCTAAAACATGTAAGCAATGTTTGTTGCTATGGAAACAACGTAACTGACCTTGATTTGGGGTTACTCTTGTTGGAATCATTTGTTCACAGTGAGATTTGTTGATGAAGTTTTATTTCAACAACAAAGTAAGACTTACAAGACGTTACTGCCTCCAATGCAGATGCCGTATTCAGTTCCTTTGCCGCGGGTTCCCTCGGAAAACGAGCTGATTTTCCGAGGCAGGGAACCTGCAAGGAATTGCGATATAAGGCGGGTGCATTGGTGGTTATTAAGTAATACGTTGTTTCCAAAAAGGTTCTTGTGTAAAGTTTCTTTTTCAAAGCATATGTTAGTATTTAAAAACATATAACCAACCGATTCCGCCGAATTCTGAATACGACAACTCTTGGAACGTGTCCAGACACAGCTAGAAGTACAGCTTATAGGTCTTTCTAAAAAGATTTACACAACTTTTCTACCTTTTTCACATCTATTTGGTGGCTGCGCTAGAATGTTTTTGAAATTGTTGGGGATTATAGCCAAAAATGGTCTTGAAATGTTCTTCAGTATTTTTCGGTTTAGAAATCTTTTTCCGAATCATATGATATAAAGTGTAAGCACCGTATGTATAAACTAGTTTGGCGGGTGAGATAAACTTGTCTCCTCATGCATGGGTCAGATGTTCGTATTTGAAGCCAAGATATCGCATTAGCTATCTCGTGGCTATTTGACAAGTCAGAAAAAGTGACTCAAATAGAGGTTCTGTAAGAGAAGTTCGGATGCCATATTTGGTCAAACTCAATATAACACTGATTTAGGCAATCGATAAAGCATTGCGTCTTTCTATCAGCTCTCGAATCTCGATATTCCGGCAATATACTGACCACTGTGTAATTTCCACTCATCGATTCTCAGCCTCAAGGCGTTCTTAACATCTCCTTAATTTTTGGCCATGTTACAGACCTAATATTCTTATAAAAGATGAATCTTTAGAACGCACTCGAAACACCACATTATTTTGGAGCCCAATTACACTGGACCACCACTGGATTTTCGGTACCACATGTATCATGAAAATTTCCAGTGCATCTTTTTCCGTACTCGATTGACTACCATAATAGGAAATACAGGGCAGTGTAAATGGAGCTATAATATTTAAAATTATTTTGATACTGATTGGGTCAAAGCTACGAGGCGTGTTATTAAAGAAAGGCAACAATACAATGTAATTATGTATATCGATGCGCCGTATGAAACAGCACTGGTGCTGCGAAGTTTATTGCGTCTCAATGCATGGAGAAATTTACGACAAACGTTGATGCAAAGAGAAGGCTGTCACAACTGGAAACAGGAAGAGAGTGTCTTACCAAAACAATTACACAGTGTGACAAAAAATTGACCTATCGAAGCGTGTTGGCCCCTGAAGAATTAAACACACGCTATTATCGTTTCAAAACACAGAAGGCACGTGCCGCTTTAATTTGAACATTTTAACAACACGCGTTGTTACTATGTGCTATACATGTTTGATGAAGGTGTTAGTAGATTTTGCCATCTTAATTTAGTTCACTAAGACTCTCTGAAGTTTAATTAGAATAAAGTCTTGAGTCCACACCAAATGCCCAACATGGTCAATGGTTGTCTATTTCAACAGTTCTGACAGGTCAAGAGGTTTATCGCCCCGAACCAAGTGTTTGTTATAGTTTTATCCGGAGATGCTTATATAGGCTATGTCAGAATTGGGGAAAAAAACTGCCCTTCTTAGCAGGCTTGTAACAGATGGATGATGAACAATACTATGCATGGCAGACGCGCTAGACAAACTGTTTTATTATGAACTGACAATGGTTCTCGGCGTCCAGCTTTGAGTATATCACTATACTTGAAAATGGTACTTTTTCAGGTCCCTAAAAAGTACTGAGTGCTTTGCCGGACGAAGGGGGCAATAGTAAATTTTACAGCGCTTTATTCTGTTTCAAGAGGTCAAATGTGTTATGCTAGGAAACAATGGAAAACCCACAAAGTGTCAGAAAGATTTAGATTTTTGTGTTTCATTTCATGTTTTTTTTTGTCTCATGAACAATGCCTGCCAATTTTGAGACATGTGATCCAAAATAGAAAATTAGACAAGGAAACAATGAGAAACAGACAGCGAAACACAACCAGACCGTGTTATCACTAATTATACAATGACACGTGGCTCAGTGTTAAACAATTGAAACATCTGTAGATAGCGGTATTTATGGCATCAGAACAACAGTTGTGAGTATAGTTGAAGACAAAGAAAGGCAATTGGGTCTGGTAAACTCTCATTATCACTCTTATCTGCCACTCGGCTCTTTGTAGCGTGCAATCAATCTCCCGATGTCTGCGTTTGTTTTAATAATTGGTTATAAAAACCATTTTTAAGAAAATAATTGTGTACTTCTGTGAACTTGTAATTTGGTCACGTGCCATGACATCTGTCAATTTTGTGTATACACGCTTGCTGCAGCTCTATCAAGCATTACAATGGCTTCTGTTTGGCCCAAAAAGTGGCTT
Organism: Antipathozoanthus remengesaui; assembly: GCA_025434805.1. Classification (NCBI taxonomy): domain Eukaryota; kingdom Metazoa; phylum Cnidaria; class Anthozoa; order Zoantharia; family Parazoanthidae; genus Antipathozoanthus; species Antipathozoanthus remengesaui. The sequence goes on along the minus strand of JANSTR010223920.1, from coordinate 2,613 downwards.
GGGCCGCAATAGCGATATGTGTTCGCACTGAGATGCCACACGGGTGTGCAATTTTAATGCGACAGCTTTTTGTGTTAATTCTTTTGTAGAGATTCCTTTATCAGGGGTTTAGCGAGCACAAACTATCCATTACCGGTTGTATGAAAGCAACAATTAGTTTAAATTAAAGAGTTTCAAAGTTACGGCAATTTGCCGCAGACAATAATTTTCGTGTGAAAAAAACTTTCAAATTTGCTGTTTGATTGCTTCGCCATACGACACTAGCTCTTATATTATATTGGTTCAAAACACTTCGGTAGTCGAACTCTAGCTCAGTCAGTACCCTGCGAGCAGAGGCCTTTAAAAGGTCTCTGCTCGCAGGGTATAGCTCAGTGGTTCAACAAATCGAATTATCACTTTTTGTGACTTCGATTACCGAAAGGAATCCGAACATGATCATTCAATTTTGATCAATTTCCTTCGATTTTGTTCAATTTTCTTTGATTGTACCATTAAGAATATGTTTCAAGTTGTTATCGAACGGTTGATTGAATTGGGCCGGACTTGTGTATATTTTTCTGTAAGTTTGATTTTGTTCGTCAGACACAATCACGTGATTATGTTTCTTTTGAAGTATGTTCGATTTTGTTAGTTATTAACGCCTTATAATGGCATTGCATTTAATTAAGGGCCAGATCGTTATCCCGGCCCTTTCCAAATCTGATATCCGCTCATGCTCTCGCTTCCTTCTCACTGTCCCTGCCGTAAAAGCTGTCACTCATGGTCAACGCTTTTTTTTAACTCTCTCATCTCTGCCTGAATCACTGAAGCAATCTTCTAGAATCAACGCCTTATAAATAAATCGAAAAATATTTATTCAAGAAAGATTCTTATTAATAATTGCTGGATATTTACTAATGATTAGAAAATGTATGGTAAGAGTACTTGGCGACCTGGCCAGTTTAGCTCTGAATGGTTATTCCAGGTAGCCAATCAACAACTTATCTTTTTTATACTACTTTTACTCTTTAGATTTGTAAAAAAATGCACTGAAAGTGAAATAATGTACATGTGCTATATAGTAGTTTTCAATTTATTCGTCAAAAGAAATTTATTATTATTATTATTATTATTATTATTATTATTATTATTATTATTATCGATATATAAGTGATAAATGGAAGTGACTTTACAATAATGCTGAGAAAATGACAGGTACAGGATTTAATGAAATTCAAGATAGTGCAAACACTTTCTGGACAAGAACCACACCAACTTTCCTGCATCTTGGTGATGTATGATTGAAATGTATTCATTAGGCAGATCCATAAAATAGCTTGTGTGAAAAACACCTTCTCTCAGTAAGTTTATCTTTGCTATTTTCCAATGATTTTAAAATAGCAATCCCTAATTCAATAATATCTATACTGAGAGCCCTGGAGGTTATGAATACACAATAATAATTGTTTCATTTCATTTCCCAATACAACCTACCCCTCTTTCTTGAGGATTATTGGTTGGCGAACAGTTAAGTTGACAGACCACAACACCGGCATTAACCTACTCCTATCGACAAGTGTGTGGGTTCTCTTAAGTCCCCCGATAGAACGTCGAGAGACTAGACCAACGGCTTAACGTCCCTGTCCGCGGACGGTGCGGCGAAAGAAGGTCCCGAAATAATTCAACCCTCAGCAAGGCCGGGGATTGAAACCGGGACCTTGGATTGGCAGTCACAGATCTGACCGACTGAGCCAACCACGCACACAAATCTGGCCTCGAAGTGCTATTTCTCACATGGTCTGTTCATGAGGAGAAAGCCTGTGTCCGGGGCCTGCGTACGAGCCAAAGTCCAAACCCTAAACACCATAAATTGTCACCCAACCCTAATCATAATCGCAACGCAACCTTGACTGTGTGGCGACTCAAGAGGCCAGGGGAAAAAGCGAGCAAGTAACATCGATAGCTCGCTCTCGCCCAACCGCAAACCGCGCTACAACTGCATTAGAATGAAGGACAGTCGCTGCAAATACGCTATCTGAATACAACATCATGAGTTCCTGAAGACGATTTGAGGGAGAAATCCCACAGCGAAATAAAATACCTTCGGGAACACTGAATTGTTCTCATGCGACGCAGCCATTAGAGCTGGAGATATAACAAAGTTTAGTAGAAATCGAGTCACTGTCTAATGCAAATGCTTCAATATTATTGGCTATCTTACTCATGGTCTATCACGCGATAAACCCCCTCTGTGACAAAAAAACAGAAACGGAGTCGGTTTCTTGTTGTAATGTTTGCGAGTCTCCTACTTGCAGAACCGTTCCAAAAATCCTCAAAACGTCATAAAAATATGGTATTAACAATGTTTAACTCGAATAATAAGCAAACTTTGTTTTGCTCGCGAACGCGAGTCTCTGAGCTCCCATACCAGTACAGTACGCACGAAAAACAACACAAACTGAAATTCAACAGACTTTTTGTATACACAAGTTTTAATTTTAAAATTTTATAGAATGGTTTGTTTCATGTCTGGATATTTCTACTATTAAAGACAATTAAGGCGGTGTTACACGCTGCAATATTTTGTGCAACTTGTGTCGCAACGGCGTTGCGAGACAAGTTGCAGAGGCCATT
>JANSTR010223919.1:0-23304 GCA_025434805.1 Antipathozoanthus remengesaui | reverse complement strand
AATGAAGGTGTTAATTAAAGGCTTAATTAAATTATTGCAATTTATAGGTACTAATGAAGGATTAAAATAATTTGCTCTTAAAGTTTTCTCTTTTTTCTTTTTGAAATATTCATCAAGTGAATTCCACAATGTTGCACCAGTAAATCTTATGTTGAATTTACCATAGTTTGTTCTAACAAGTGGAAGAGAGTAATTGTGTTTACTAGAAAATCTTGTATTGTAATTATGTTTAGTACTTGTAAGAGTGAAATACATTTTAAATACCTTGGGAAGTTTATCATGGTGATAATCATGCATCAGTATGTATGTATATTTATCAGTATTTAAAATAGTTACTTTAATAATTATAACCGAAGTATGTTAATCAAGGTGATTAAAATTGGCAAACACTATTTAACGATATACTCATTTTATCGCTACATTACTTTAGTTATTTTGTGTAATTTGTGGTCAACATAGTATTCCTTTACGGATTCAATCTTTAATCCTTAGTAATCTTCCTCGTACCATGTTAGGAGCGGCAAAGGTAAAAGTGTGCTCGAATAATTTGTAGTACTTATTTTTTATTGTAATTTCCTTTGCTGAGAACAGGGAAGGTCGCGCCGTTATATCGCGAAACAACTCTCGTCCTGTTTGATCGTAGTAGTATTTTTTGTTTTCCAAATTTTCAGGTTTGAAATCACCATAGCTGCTCTTCCCGAAGGAATCGAGTTCTGTATGGCTATCGAGGACTACTCCGATGATATGAATAACATCTGTCTGCACAAGGAAGAGAGCGTTGTAGTCCTGGACAAGGTGTCCTTTCCGGGAATGTATAAAGTTGTGAAACTGCATTCGGACGGCTCCAGAGGAGACGAGATGTGGGTACCAGAAAGCATCCTTCAGCGCAAGAAATCGACAGCTGAGATTTTTTTACCGGCCGGTGAGTGGTTCTGGAATGGTCTTTGTGCGGCAAACTCCGGGTCTCGCATGTCTGACTCTTTCACTTTTTACATTTGAACAAGACCAGAAGCATTAGCTGACACAACACAAAAAGTTAGGTACGGGTGCATGTAGACGTACAAGCACATAAACTCAAGAAGAAAGCACGAAAGATACTAATACCGATGCAGATACAGATATAAATAAAGATTCATTATCATCATCACCATCTATAATCATCATCACTCACCATCATCATCCATAGTCATCATCATTCACCATCATCAGCATCCATAATCGTCATCACTCACCATCATCCATCATCATCACTCACCATCATCACTCACCATCATCATCCATCATCATCAGCACCCGTCATCATCACTCACCATCATTAGTATCCATAGTCATCATCACTCACCATCATCGTCGTCCTCATGATCATCGTCACCACACAAATACCAGCACGAACAAGGAAGCACAAGTTAGGAACAGACAGTTACAATGTTTGGACATTTGAAAATTGTAAAAGTGTAATGCTTGTTTTGTGGCCAGGAAGGGGGGGGGGTTCGTTGTACACTTTGCCGTTATGGTGTTTGCTGAATGGCAATATTTGCACTTTGACACTGTGAATATCTTAAGACTAATCACCATCATCGTTTTCATCATCATCAACAACATACAGATACAGATAGAACAACAGTAACCGAGCGTACACAGACAAATGACTGCGACGCTACTGAGTACAATTCAGGAAGAGACTGTTATATGCCTTAATGTATTACGTTTCAGTGGGCTTTAGGTTAACAGCGTGTTGATATTCTGTTGCTTCGATTACAGAATACACTGCGGAATTGAAGACGAAAGGCAAACCCAAAATACCGGTAATTAATTGGTTCACTTTATCCTTTACTTGTTATTGTTTGTGTAAGAATCAAATGTTCTTTTTAAGTCGCGTAATTACACTCATGATTACACCCATTTTGAAATCACTAGTCGTTCCTGCAATTTGATTGGTTCCATACAACAGGATTTCAGCTGTAATCACACTGTTTCTAACAACCAATCACAATGCAGGAAAAGCTGAAACAGCCAATCAGCATTTGAAATGAAAATAATGAGAATTTTGACATGTCCTACCTGCAAGTAGTTAACAAAAAATCATTATCTCTTGGATTTAAAAGCGCGATTCCAAAATGTACATAAATAATTGGTAGTTGAACTTCGTGTCGTGCACTTTTGGTCTGAAATCATACTTGTGACTTCAAATCGAACTCTCGTTGCGCGGTCGTTCGATTTTGAAAGCACGCGTATGATTTGAGACTAAACTGCACTCCTCTCAGTTAATTTCACCATTGGCTTAAATATGTTTTAAATGTTGTTCAGAAACTGACACGCGTTTTTGATTTACATTACTCATTTTCGGGTTAACAGAGCAAGCAAAATGCCTTTGTTATCCTGTGTAGGATAGCCCCGAATAGTAATCTATCACAGACTAGCTCGTAACAAAAGCTGGTACTCGTTTATACAGCTTCGTCGACTGGCGGAAGTCTTGTTTAAGGACGGCAGTCTAGTCCGGCTTTAAACTCGCTACTGTTGGCATACGAGTTAACCTAACAGCCACTGCGACTAGTGATATTTTCGCCTTCGAGTTGATTCGGAACGGCAGACCTTCATAGCAGACAAATAGGCGGCGGTAGGGAGGCGGTTAGGATCGAAATCTAAATTGTGCCGTGGTTCCATGATTGAAATTTGAACCAATGGTAGCAACACTTTTCTTAACTTAACTTGCAGATCACCGAAAGCATCGTACCAACGAAGAAAGACATTCCTGTGGAAACATTCGTCTTGCCACTAGAAGAATTAACGACAGAGGAAACGCCACCAAGTTAGTATTCAATCTATAGTGACATTAGTCATAGAATTGTTTGATTGTCTGATGAAGAGATATCATGATATACAGCATTAACGATATTCCCAATATAAGGCTTCCCAGTTTTCAGTTACAAATTCGCCTCATATTTATAAGCTCGTAAATTCAAGGCGTAAAGAGATTTTCCGCCAAACAGTACTGGTGGGACACAGACATAGTCACACGTCGCATGCTGACGCTGCTGTTTATTTATTTCCCAATACGCCCACTATGGTGAAGATTATTGGTCGATTACTGATACAACTAAGCGGCGAGGGCTATTCGGAAACTGTGAAACACACAAGTGAAATTAATCTTTAATTGCTCTCGGACCTGTGCAGACTAAATTAGAAAAAACACGTGTCGACTTGTAGCAAGTCTAGGGCCAGTACGACTCCTTGTTTATAGAGATCAGGACGACACTTCTTCAATAAAAGAATTTTCATGTTGGTGTCATTCGTGCACGTTTTGCACTGGAACCCCCTCAAGTGCTGTAAATTTTATATGCATAGGCTTGGTTACTAGTCATCTAACCAACCAATAAAGCTCGAGTAATTTTGCCCGGAATAAAAAAAAATGTGTAGTCACTGATCATTCACATAAAGAAGTCGTTCCCTGTTCGCTTTACACTGTTAATCGTACCTTTGAAAGAATATAATGATCAAAACTTTGTCACGTCTCTTCCAACCTAAAGCCTAAACTATCACAAGCCTTATGGTTTTACGTTAGGCTTCCTCGCCACCATAGAATTTGTAAACAACTATGTTCTTTGCTACTGTAAAGTTATCTTGTGGTAACCAAATAAACAACAAACAAGCAAACCTCGTTCCCAGGCTCTTCCCTGTCCTAGAGAAAGACCCTGGTTAGGTCTGGTCACGTGGCACCCAGATTCTGGGTGGTAACAAATAAAGTAAACGTGAGACGGGTGCTTGAGTTTTACTATTGTTGTTATTTAGCCTGGTTAAGAGGGGAACGCGTTTTATTTTCATCAAAGAAACGCATAGGTGCATTTATGTTATTTGTTGCCACCCAGAATTTGGGTGCCACGTGACCAGAGCCATCCAGGGTCTTTCTCGCGGAATTGGCGGAAGAGGAAAAGCCTGGGAACGAGGTTGTGTCTCTTCGTCAATTGAATTCTCTATTTGGGTTCCTTATATCTTATATTGAATATGTTATCTTTTGGTGGATATTAAGATCTGTGTTTTGATAGTTGGCTGATGTATTTTACAATGCCGGTTATTAGGTCCGTTGCCACCATTGTTCACTCAACCTCTCAAAGACATTGAAGCCAATGAGAAAGGAGAAACTCGGTTTGAAGCTCGCGTGATTGGTGTACCAGAACCGGAAGTATCATGGCTGAAAGACGATCACCCAGTGCAGTTGGGAGAGCGGATTCAGGCAGAGCGTCAAGGTGATCTGTTCTGTTTGAAGATAAGTGATGTGGATATTGAGGATGAAGGTCTGTACACTGCTAAAGCAACCAACTCTGTTGGAATGGCGAGCTGCGAAGCTGAACTGCTTGTGGAATGTAAGTAATATTGAAATTAAGTCGTATGTAGGGGTAGAGCGGAACACGGTCTTCTTCTCTCTTGTTGTTTACTAATATCTCGAAATGCGGACAGCTGTGCGGTAGTTAGAATCTCACCTACTCGACAATGGTTGAATTTCAAAATAGCATATTTAAGTACTCAAAAGCCGGCAGTTGCCAACGTCCTGAAAAGTCCTTAAACAGGAAGTTCCAGTATAAAAGAGATAACTCCTCCCTGTTTTCTCACTTCGGAAATGTTCATTTGGAATTCAAAATGCACTGAACATTAGACAAAACAAACACACACGTGTTCCAGACCTCTTCGCTAGACGACAGAGACTAAATAAACGAGAAGAAATGAACAGAAGGAAGCTACAAATAGTTTTGTTACAACCAGTCAGTATTTGTTGGTCTCAGTAACGCGCTTTCTGTGACAATTATTTTCCAACTCCAAGTGATTAATTTGAAAATTGCGCACTATAGCATCATATGTTACACAACTGTGGCAATTGTTCACGAATGAACCGAAAAATCGTCTGAGGAGTCCCATTTATACCGGAACGTCTTGTTTTTAAAAAGTCATCCACAGCGCCGTAGTCGTAGCAATTGTTGACTGCAAGCTTTCTGACTCTATTCATCAAAATTAATCCGAGTTAATGCAGAAAACGAACAGAAAAATACACAAAAGCGTGTTTTTCCGTTCGCCTAGCGTAACCTAACGTCAGACTGAGGCTTCCGGCTGATAGAAAACTGTTTCGTATTGGCGCAATAATCTTAAAAACATAAGAATGATATTGGAAAATTTTTAAAAATTTCCTCAAATTTCGAAAGAAGTCATTTGTATAAACACTGTGAATAAATATATAAATAGATCATTTCTCATCGTATCTGGTTAACATCTATCTCTGTAAGTATATCTCTTGTTTTTAGTATTGATGACGTATTTTAATCTTGCAGCAGCCGAATCGTCTGTGGTCAGCAGCGAACCAGAGGAGGAACGAAGACCACAACTTGCCACAACACTAGTGTGAGTAACTTCGTATGAGCGGTACTTTGTGGGTTTGTTCTATTGAATAACCATGAGCAAAACATAGTTCTGTTAAATATCACGCCTGAGTGGTACTAACAGGGCTTGTTCTGCCCAACCAATTATCTGTCCAGATTCGGAAAACGTAAACAGACTGTGACATCATAGCGGAATAGGGTAGTTAAACTTGGATGTTTCTCTGTCCATTGTTTACTGTCGCATGGATAGAACTTTTAGAATTTTTTAGATATAATTTTTTTTCACTAGACAGTCAGACTAGTAAGTGCCCTGGTTTACTATAGTCTGTCTAAATGTTTACTAGACAAGGTTAAACTGAAAATCGACTTTGGTTGCTTTGGAAAGTCATTTGAATATCCAATATCAATGAAAGCTTGTATGCGTGCACGAATAGTTAACTTAACGGTTTTTCAAAATTTTTTGCCTGCATAATGTTGTTAGAATGAGAGATACCACTTCGATAATCTTTGTCAGTAATTCTATATTATGCTTATAACTGTTTACTAGACACTCGGTACCAGTTTATGAAGACGTTTACTAGTTCTTGAGCGCTTTCACTAGTGTTCGAACTAATGAAAGCTCTTACAAACTAGTAAACTTCTTCATAAACTAGTAGCGGACTAGAAACGGAGTAAAGGACTACCGCCAACTTCAAACCCTGCATGCTGTGGAATAACGTATAGTTGATCTACTTGAATTTCAGAGATGTTAAGAAACAGCCCGATGGAATAACTTTAACATTTCCTGCTGGTCCAAGCGGATACGAGTTTAAGCCAATTGAGTTGACGATTCCCAAACCAAATGCTGGAACAGAGTCACAGAAGTTGGAAGTTGACGACACTGAACCGAAAATTGAGGAAGAAACCACACGCGAGTCCTTACCTCCGACACTCTCGGACTTATTAAACCGAGAGGTCGAGGAAGGGGAGTCGGTCGAGTTTCAGGTTGACGTCACGGGAATACCTTCACCGGAATTGTCATGGTACAAAGATAAGTATCCAATCACAGACGAGCCTCATCGGCGCTTTCTGGCCACGAGAGAAGGAGAGGTGTGTACCTTAAAGATTGTGGACGTGCGGTGTAGCGACCAGGGGAATTACATGTGCAAGGCGTACAATATTGCTGGGGAGGCGAGTAAGACTTGTGAACTCACCGTCAAACAGGTTACACCAACCAGACCGCCAGCATTCTCAAAACGCCTCAAAGACATTCACATAGTGGAAGGATGTTCAACTCGCTTCGACGTCAAGATTACTGGTTCACCCGAGCCCGACGTCTACTGGCATAAAGATGGCAAACCTGTCGAACAGAACAATCGATTTACAATCGTTCATGACGATGACACTTCTGCATTGATTGTAAAATATGGTCAACTGGAAGATGCAGGGGAATACCGCTGTGTAGCTAGGAACGAGGGCGGAGAAGCAGAGTGCACTGGAAGTCTTATTGTCTCTCCAGTTCAGATGCCGCCACTGTTCACCGAGCCGCTAAGAGATCTGCAAGTTGACGAAGATCAACCAGCGAGACTAGACTGTCGGGTTACTGGCAAACCGAAACCTGAAATCACGTGGTACAAGGATGATAACAGAATCGAAACAGACGAAATACACGAGATTAAAATGGACTTCGACAACCTGTGCGTGTTAATGATCTCAAAGGTTGATATGGACGACGAGGGCTCATACAAGTGTGAGGCCAAGAACGATGCTGGGCAGGACACTACAACGGCCGATCTCGTGGTAGAAGGAGAAGGAAGGTTGCCCGAGTTTACAAAGGTGTTGAACAACGTAGAGGTTCCAGAAGACAGTCGTGTTCGCCTGGAGGTTCGTGTGGAAGGCAAACCCACCCCTAAGGTCGATTGGTACAAGGATGGGAAACAACTGAAATCAACTGGACGCTACGAACTCACCAAGGACGGCAGCTCCAGTAGTGTCGTTATTGTGACGTGCAGGCAGGAAGACGAAGGGACTTACACCTGTAAAGCTTTCAACAAGTACGGTGCAACTTCATGTGAGGCGAAACTCACCATCGGACCGGATACTGTGCCCCCACGATTCACCCAGAAACTGTTTGATACTACCGTCAACGAGCGTGATAACGTTATTTTCACCGTCAAGTTCGTCGGCACGCCCGAGCCGCAAGTGTCGTGGTTCCTTGACCACGATCTCTTGAGCGAAGACGACGGCGTGGACATTGCGACAGAGCCGGGTGTTTCGTCTCTGATTCTGGAGGACGTGGCGCCGTCTGATGCAGGACACTACAAGTGTGTTGCCTCAAACATTGTGAACAAAGCAAGCACAAGTGCTGACTTGACAGTTGTGGAGGAGAGAGTGCTGCCTGTGGCCAGCGAGAAGCCAGTGGAAGAGCCGGTGTGGGTGACCTCAGCACAGGAACCCCAAAGTGAGCAGGTAGAGTTGTCCCCAGAACAGGAGTGCGAGGCTGACCAGGAAGATGTTTCTTCGACACAGGAGCCCCAGGGAGAGCCACCCAAGTTTTTAAAGAAGCTCATCAACACGCAAGTCACTGCAGGAGACTCAGTACGACTAGAGGTTTGTTATAGAAGTCATCGAGAAGTTGTAGAGCAGGAGAAAAGTATAAGATCACAGGCGGGCTCGCGTGTTGACTTTGCTTCTTGACTGCGCTAAAACTTCCAGAGTGTTTGAAATACAGTTTATAGACACTAGCAGACGCCAGTTTATAAGGCAGTGCTCAACTGAGTGTTTTAGACAGTCCGTCATTAAACAATCTTTTGATTATCATTCTTTTTGTGCATTATGTGTGACTTTATTTTATCCAAGAAACGTTGCAATTAGGAAAATACACCACTGTCCGTACCTACTAATGACTGCATGGTTCGTTGATGAAAATTAGTACTTGTAGCTTGTTGCTTTCTGGTGGTCATTCCCAGTCCTATTTTCGTTTCTTGTTCGGTCAATGTAGCACACGCGAAGAACGAACTCGCGAAGTTTTATACTACAGTGTTTTTTCTCAAGGTTTAGTATGGTAGGTACACCAGCTAGGAAAGGAGGAACAACAGTAGCACTTTTCTTATTCCAAGCTAAAGGTCAGACTGAATTACAGTTGGGAAAGTAGGTACAACCAGTGGGGAAAGGCGGTACAATTTGCCCATGTACTTGCCTTAAAAATAACACTGTACCATATAATATCGATAGGTAATAATGAAATGCAAGCTGTTATTTCTCATGTCTCAGCTTTACGTTTAGGAGTTTTTTGTTTGCTATTGTTTGCGATGGCGATCACGTTAATTATGTTGTTACAGTTTTGAGGTCAAAGCTATATATTAAAGATTAGAAAAAAAATCGCGAAAATACACTCCAAATGTAACTTCCTCTCAAAAACGCGCAATTTAATACTTACCAAATATGGCGCTTGAGTTTTTACGAAATTTATCGAGAATAGGGTATTTCATAATTTCCTTCATGCTTTGTAGCGCATTTTGGTTTCCTTCTTATTCTCATCTCTAAACGTCTTTGCCAGGTGGATGTCGTAGGTTCACCAAAACCGGAGGTAAAATGGTTAGTTGAGAACGAGCCTGTAGTTGAAGGCCAGCGGATTCGAACGGAGATTAAAGATCACACGTACGCACTTCTCATTGACGGAGCGAAGCTTGGTGACGAGAATGAATACAGATGTGCAGCCAGTAACGAATATGGCCTGAGCGAGTGTTCCTGCGAGCTGCTCGTAGATGAGGCTCCTCAGATGCCAGAGTTTCTCAAAGGACTGGAAGATGTGACGGTGGAGGAGGGTAGTGATGCAACATTTGAAGTACAGGTCAGCGGTCATCCGAAACCGGAAGTACAGTGGTTCAAGGATAATGTGTTACAGGAGTCAGGAGATAGGATCGAGATGATGAAGGAGGGCGACATTCATACGTTTGGTTAGTATTGTTACTTTTTTTATTTTTAGTATTGTTACTTAATGAAAACGACAATTAAAATAACTCAACGCAATAATATGTCCTAATGCCCATAGACAATGACTTCAAGTCGAGGCTAGTTTTCAGAAATTCAGCAAATGTATGAGAACCAACAAACAGCCTCGACTTGAAGTCATTTTTTATGAACACCGGGCCGTATTATGCGTAAGGTCTATAACAACAACAATTACAGTAACAACAAACACCAACAAATCATTTCTGTAAATATTTTTCCTATTTGGATCGGCAGTGTATTTAAACTGAAATCAGACAACAATTTGACCTGCCATCCCTGAATAGATGGGTGCCGCTGGGCAGAATTAGCTGGGCAGAATTAGCTGGTCCAGTAAAGCTGTCTACACGTTTGTCTGGTTAGACTTGCGTTTTCTGGTTACAAGTCTGACGTGACATATAATCGAGATTTTTCTAGTCAGAAATCATCTGCTCATTCGCTTGGCAGATAATAATAATGATAATGATGCTCATTTCTAATTTTCAATAATAATAGAATCTAAGAATTCCTTGTTCAGCATTTTTAAATTTCCTTTTAATTAAAAGACATATGGGAAAGTTACTCCTCTTTGAAATGTTGCTATTTTCATGGAAATATAGTATGCCTACCTCAGGTTCAGTGTGTGACTTGTGTATTCTGTAATGTCTAAGCGCCATTTGATGCCATTTGCCATTCGGAGAGGCTAACTGGTTTGTTAGTTTCTCCGTGTTCATTTCAGAAAAAGGCTTTAAATAGCGCGCAGAAGTACACCGTGAGTCAGAGGTAGTCAAAGACATACAGAATGAACGGGTGAATGTAGTGAGAAACGGGCGAATTTCCTGTATAAAATGTTATAGTTAAAAGGAAATATTAAAATGCTGTAATAGGAATAATAAGATTGGGTTGCCTGTGCTGAGTAAAGAGGATACATTTGACATTAATAACAAAAGAATTAAACCAAATCCCAGTGGCTAATCTCCTCAGTTATTTGCTGATTTAATACATGCCCCCAGAATACAATTCTAAAATGTAACTCACTGAAGTTACAGCGGTCAGTTACTAAAAATTGACAGTGGATCTTCACCCTTTCGTAATACAGAAAAAAATATAATCAGTCACAGTTTGGCTGAGAACGATTATCTCCTGTTTGTGTCATTGCGTACCTACTTTGAAGCAGGTAGAATCACAACAGATCGGATAAATTAAAAGTAGAAGAATTTTAACAGTGTTTGTCTGTGATTTTTCTTGTTTCAGTTTGTGTCGAATTTGTTGATAGCAGTCGTCAGTCATTTACTTAAGAAAAATCTGGTACAATATCAGTTTGGTTTAGAGATTTAGAAGCTTTAATTTTAAATCAGTTCACGCAGTACTTTTAAAACTTTTAACTTTAACCGTGCTTCTCGTATTCTGTAGTTAAAATATGAACAATAGCTATAGCGGTTTTCATCTCTTAAGATTTAATGAAAATATAATGCTGTATATAGTTTTTCGTTATTCATTACGTGCACCGGTGCTTTCAGATTAGTTAAAAGTTATTGATTTAATCTGTTCACACTAAACCTCATCAGGAAGAAAAAAGGTCAGTCGGGATGATTTAATGTTAAATGACAAGTTTTGAAGTTTGGTTCTTCATTTTAGGAATGAAACTTGCAGGGCGGTTCTGTGGTGGGCGGAATGGTCTGTTTATATGATTTATATGGTGTACAGCCATTCGTTTAATCTTTAATCACCGCCAGTAAATCGCCTGTGATACCAACCTCAGAGTATGATGGGAATGCTAAGATTGACTTTGGTGTAAAGGGTCAAGTGTGCTCAAAATCCGTAGAAAGGTTTTAGATGAAAATCGAACCTCTAAATGGCATTCCGGAAAAAAACTTCTAGAAAACGTACTTAACATTGTTTTGTAACTTCATCATTTTGAAACCTTCATACATTTTAAGATAAGTACTAGGGATTTCTTCTGGTCAACCTTCCAGGCATTCACCTTATTGCTTTGTAGTCGCGCCTGTGCGTTCCGGCTGCGGAAGGAAATACGGCGGCTGCTTTCGAGGCCAGCTGGTGCTTAGTTTAACTTCTTTCATCTTGAAAAAGACTAGCCTTAGTTTGAGACTGACTGGTGCAATTAAATACGAGTTACAGACTTGTAGAGTTGATTATGAGGTATGTCGAAGGTCAAATTGCCTTATGTAGAGTCGAATCCCGGTCGTTATAAGACCTTCTGTCACGAAGTATGTGGGAATATGAAAATGTTTGATGTTTGCACTATCCACGGAATCTCTCAAACCAACTAAATATTTGATCTGGATTAATCAAGAATGATTGACACTTCTCGGTTTATAGCTCAGTGAAGCGAAATGAGTGTTTGTTGTGATCCGAATCTGTGACCACACCGGCGTTCTGATACAAAATAACCCAGTTAAAATTTGGAAATTTAACTCGTCGCAATAACCAGACTTTTTGAGTCGATGAAACATAAAGTTGTGTTGTGTTGTGTTTATTTATAGTATTTTCCAGGTTAAAACCTGTAGTGTCAAAACAAGAATTTGCCATGCATTTTTGCGTTTGACCTGATATGCATGCCAGAGACCTGTTTTACGTTCAATAACATTTTAAACTCCGTTTTTTCCTACATTTTCTCAGTGGTTGCTGTTTGGTCAGAATGCTAGGAACTCAGATTGTGATTGGTTTATTCAACTATCCAATAACGGAAAAATAGAGTGCTGAAGCCGAGTGCTGAATGAGCCTATCAGATCTAATTGTAATTTTTATAATAAATACTGAAAATGCATAACCTAATGAGCACCTTAACACGTGAATGAATGGAGAAAATAAAGACAGTTGGAAAATATGAGCATCTTAAAGATCGTTATAAAACTTGGACTACAGCTAAGAAAGGAAGAACTGCAATAGTGAAAGAACTATGACCGCGTTCTCGTTCATTTTCAAATGATTCTGCTCGGATTTGGTGTACAGCCTTTTAAAAACGTCTTGATTTCTGAAAAAGACAATACTATGGGAGCAAGGTAGTTTGTACTGCGAATCATTGGCAGGGAAGTGAACAACAAATTAGCCTTACGTAGCAAATCATAGAAGTTAGATTTACCGTCGTTGGTATTTGGCTTTTCACAACTGATCAATATTATCATGGTAATTATCTTTATCTCTGTGTGTGTCTGCCTCTCCGTCTGTCTCTGTAATTTTTATTTGTCCGATTCTTTGCATTGTAGTCTGGGTTGAAATTTACCCAGTTACATTCACACACCCACATTTACGAAAAGCAAAATCTATCTCTGTAATTTCCTTTTTTGCCTCCTATATCTTTAGTTTGACTACCCATCTATCAATCGGACCTTCCTTGTGCGTGACCTGACTTTCTGTTTGGATATCTGATCATTTAATCAAAGATTTTAATGTTAAAATGCGCAATATAAGTAATTAAGATTATTATTATCTATCTCTCGTTCTGTATCTGCTTTTTTATTTTCCCTATTGCCTGCCTCTTGAGCTGTCAGCCATTCTATAAGCCTTCCTGTCAATCTGTTGCTGTCTCTGTTTGTTTGCTTACGTGTCTGTCTGTCTGGTATCCTTTCTTCCGAGACAATATACTGATTAACATTCATTTTGCAAGAAAATGTTCTAACATTGAAACCATAATGCTCTTTTCTCTGTAGTGATGTATGACACATGGCCAGAAGACAGTGGAGAGATCAAATGCGAAGCACACAGCACCACAGGCACCGCGTCTTCATTCGCTAACCTGGTGGTTACAGAGGTGGATCATGAAGAAGATGTAGGAAAGGAAGAATATAGGGACGAGAAACCTCCACAGAAAAAAGTGGAGACTGACCTGCCAGTACAGGCGATTCCGCGAGAGGACGAGGAGGCTCACCTTCTAAGAAAACCAAACTTCACCATGGAACCAAAGGACGCACATATCACCGAGGGCGAATTTATTAAAATCCCTGTTTCTGCTGATGGGAACCCAGTGCCCGTTATCAAGTGGTATGATGAGGAGGACATGGAAGTTCCGGGGCAGGGCCGTGTGCGGTGCGAACCAGATGGGACCCTAGTGGTTGAGGATGCGGACCTGGACGATGAAGGAGAGTACCGGTGCGTGGCTGAAAACGAGGCTGGGAATGTGTGGTCCAGCATTGAACTACTGGTGGATGAGAAGGCAGTGGAAGGTTCTGAAGTGAATGAGGTTATATCCGCAGAGGAGAGGCCAGTTGTAGAGTTCGCAGTCGCGTTTCCGGATGAGGAGTCGTACCAACCTGAAGAAGAACGCAAAGAAATAGAGGAACCCAAAAAGACATTTGAAATAACCGGATTGGATGATCTCGATGATGGGTTGCGCATTGCAGAAGTAGATCGGAAAGATGCTGAAGTTAGGTTTGAGAACATGGAGCAAGTTGAAGAGCTTCCAGTGTTGGAAGAGAGAAAAGAACCGGGTGAACTTAGAATATCGTTTGAGACGCCCAAACCAGAGACACCTGAAACCACAGAATTGACAATTGAACAGAACCAACCAGTAGTGGAGCAGTCATTTGTTTTATGGCAAGAACAACCTGAACCAGAGAAGCCTTACAAGAAACCAGAGGCCCCAAACGAGATCACTGAAATAACTCTCGACAGAAAGGAACCGTTTGTTGAAATGGAATTCAGAGTCCCACGGGAGGAACTGGATGGAACTGAGGGGAAATTGGAACCTGAAAGAGAGGAGGAGTTGGAAGAAGAACCAACGTTCGAGAATGCGGCACCAGTGAAACTCGAACCCTCCGAGATCACTGAAGTAACTGTTGATCAGAAACGGCCGCCTGTTGAACTGGAGTTCAAAGTCCCACTGGCGAAACCGGTTGATTCAGAAGATGAGTCTGAAGCAGGGACAGAAGAAGGGTCAGAAGAAGAACCGGCACTGGAGGAACCAGGCGTTCAATCCACCTCGATTGAGACCGCTGAAATTACTCTCGATAAGAAGCGGCCGTTTGTTGCAATGGAATTCCGAATCCCAGTGGAGAAAGCAGGGGGATCAGATTCGTCAACAGACGAGGATGAGGAGGAAGAAGAAGCCACACTCGAGAAGAAGTTCGAGAAAATGGTCCCAGTGAAACTCGAACCCTTCGTGGTCACTGAATTAGATGTTGATCAAAAGCGGACGCCTGTTGAACTGGAGTTCAAAGTCCCACTGGTGAAGCCGGTTGAATCAGAAGATGAGTCTGAAACGGGGAGAGAAGACGACTCGGAGGAAGAACCCCCATCCGAAAGGACATTCAAGGAAGAGGTGCCAGTGAAGCTAGAACCCTTCGAAGTCACTGAAGTAACTGTTGATCAAAATCGACCGTCTTCTGAACTCGAGTTTAGCGTTCAGCTGGAGCAACCTGAAGAGGACTCTGAAACTGGAACAGACGAGGAGTCGGACGAACAAACCACACCCGAAAAGACATTTGAAACAGCGGTGCCAGTGAAACTAGAACCAGCTGAGATCGCTGAGATAGCTGTTGACAAAAATCGTCCCTTAGCCGAGTTTACGTTCATTATTCCCAAAGAAACGGAACCAGAAAGGGTGCTTGAAGCAGCAGAGCCTGTGAAGCTTGATGAAGAACCAGCTGACACACCAACGAGCGGGATTTCAGGATTGAATTTGGCACAGCAGCGTCCAGCAGTCGAGCTAGACTTTTCCCAGCCTAGTGATGAAGCAACTGAGCCTGAAAGAGAACTTCGTGTCACAGAAGAGTTGCAGAAGGAGGATTCTTCACCCATCGACCTGCAGTCGAGAGTCGTGGAGGTCAAGCTAGGTAAAAAACAGCCTATTGTTGAGGTTGCGCTTTCTCGTCCGAAAGAGAAGCTTGTTGGGTCTGGAGAAGAGTATGAAACGGAATCAGACTCAGCAGAAGATGTCAAACATCAGAGGAAAACTGACTTTGCACGGGAGCCAGAGGTGGAACCAGTGATGATCGTGGAGGAGTCACAAGTTGCAGAGGAGCCAGACACCCCCGCAGAGTGGCGTGGGGCCGAAGAGGGGCCGGTTTCGCCTCCTGAGTTCATTGACAAGCTGCAGGAAGTAGATACTATTGAGGGTAAAACTGTATCCTTTACTGCCACTGTATCCGGCGAGCCCCGGCCAGAAATACAGTGGTTCAAAGATGGAAAACCACTGCAAGAAGACGAAAGAACTAAACTTGAAGTAAACCCCGATGGCGCCATAAAACTGACGATAAGTGACACTACGCTCGATGACGAAGGTGATTACAAGTGTGTTGCAAAAAACGCAGCTGGACAGGTTACTAGCTCTGCTGAGCTTCTTGTTGAAGAAAAACTTGAAAGACCAGTCTTTGTCGAAGAGCTGAAAGATTTAGAAGTCCTTGAAGGAAGTGACGTGAGGCTGGAAGTGCGCATACAGGGGACTGAGCCCGAGGTGGACTGGTTCAAGGATGGAGATTGCATCACCGAGAGCAATGACAGGACTGAGTTCGTGGAAAACGAGGAAAGGGGCAGCTACGCACTCCTTCTGTACTGCACTAAGCCGGAAGACCAGGGCTCCTACAGGTGTGTGGCAGCCAACGACGCAGGCGAAGCGTCCTGCCAAGGTGAACTCACAGTGAGAATAGAAACCCAGGCTCCAAGGTTCTTACAAAGACTTGAAAGCACGGACGTCATTGAAGGCAGTGACATCGACCTTGAAGTTGAAGTGACGGGAAAACCAAAACCAACTGTTCAGTGGTTCAAAGATGGCGAGCGAGTACAGCCCAGTGAACGAGTAGTTATAGAGTCTGAAGGTCGAGTGTACACATTGTCCATTCAGAAAGCTGAGCTAGATGACGAGGCGGAGTACAAGTGCGTGGCGAGTAATAGTGCAGGGCAAACCTTCTGCACGGCCATGCTGCTTCTCGAAGAAGAAATGAAAGCGCCGGAGTTCAGCACGGTGCCGGAAGGAGTTGAGATTATTGAGGGTAGCGCTGCATGCTTCGAAGCTGCCGTGGCGGGAATCCCTGAACCTGAAATCGAGTGGCTGAAAGATGACAAACCAATCAAAGAAGATCACAGGT
Source organism: Antipathozoanthus remengesaui (assembly GCA_025434805.1). Classification (NCBI taxonomy): domain Eukaryota; kingdom Metazoa; phylum Cnidaria; class Anthozoa; order Zoantharia; family Parazoanthidae; genus Antipathozoanthus; species Antipathozoanthus remengesaui. Next base: position 6,926 of record JANSTR010223919.1, on the reverse strand, counting down.
TCCGGCTCACTTTTGACCAGAACCGCTCTGTTTTGAGAATCCTCGACGCCGAGCTAACAGACGAAGGAGAGTATACGTGCACAGCATCAAATAAGGTGGGTAAATGTTCTTGTACAGTAGAACTGATCGTTGAAGAAGCTATTGTGCGGCCGGACTTTGTCAAGAGACTGAGTTCCATCGAGCTTTTCGAGGGGGATCTGGCCCGCCTTGAAGTGCGAGTCTCTGGAACACCGGAACCGGAAGTTGCGTGGTCAAAGAGCGAAAATCCCGTGGAGGAGGGGGAGAGGTATGAAGTGCTGTCAGACGATGACATGCACTGTTTATCGATAAGAGACTGTGTTTTGTCAGACAGCGGGCGCTATAAATGTAGCGCTGCCAACGAAGCCGGTGAAATATCTTGTTCAGCCGAACTAAAAGTGATGCAAAAACCAGAATCGCTACAGTTCTCTGATGCAGACAAAGAAATGCCTTACCATGTGGACGAGGCTGGTAACATCACGCTCGAGGCCACCGTGACAGGCCAACCCCGCCCTGAAGTGGAATGGCAAAAGGACGACACGCCTATCACGCAGAGCGCTCACTATGATGTGCAAGTAGACGGCGATCAGTACAGACTGACCATCGTTGCAGCCAGCCCTGCCGATTCTGGAACCTACAAGTGCGAAGCTAAGAACGAGTTTGACACTGTTTCTCGGACATTTAACATAGACATCGAAGGTAGGGTGGTTCAGTTTTATTTTTATAGCAGTTTACTAAACATAAGTTCTTACTGCAATCTCTGTGTTGCTCGTGAGCCGTAAACACCTCCATGTTGTGTTGGGTGATGATTTGGTATCCAACCGATCGCAAACCGACGTGAAATTCGAGCGCAATTGTTCGGAACGTTGTGTTTTTCTTAAAACACAGTAACCGAGAACACCACCTGTGTCTTATGGAACAGTTAAATCTGCCTAGAAATGCGCTAGGATAATTTTTATTCATTTCAGTATTAGGTGGATTTAGCTGTGATTTCTTTATTATAAAGCATTTCACTTACAGAACGAAAAGGTCAACAGGTCATTCATTTCCAGTTCTGCTGTCGATGTCACACCCTCTCCCTTTTGTCGACCATTATTCTGTTTTTTCGCTACATGATAACCAACACTCCAAAGTAACTGAAAGAACTCTATGACATATTGCTACTGCAAGCAGATTTCGAGTCAAAATCCGTAGATTTCTAATGGAACACGAAACAGCCTCGGGCAAGCGAGCCTGAGCTGCGATTTCATGATATTATCTAATTAATTCCTGTCATACTTATGTTTGATTGATATATGTCTACAACGAATAGCCGTATTCTTAATAAGGGCATTGGTTGGACTGGAATCGAAATGGAAGATGTGCCGTGGTAAAAGTCCCATTGTCGATAATATCCGAACAGATATTACGACAAAATGTAGCAACAGCCTAAATCCGTTCTGATCCCTTCACAGACGAAAGCTGCGCCGTGTTTACTCCATAATCAGTCCATAATTATCATTGTGAACAATAGATTTTGTCACATGTGATTAAAAAGTTTTAGAGACGAAAACCACATCCGTAAATGTATTTAAATTTGGCCTTTTGTTGAATCGCGAAACGCTCTTATATTATTAGGAATAAACTTTTTAATTTTATTTGTTTCCTTCTCGCCATTTCGAGCCGTGATCGAGTGAAACATTTTGTTTTGGAAGCTACATTTTCTATCAGGTCACGAACTCTACACAGCTGTCATCGAGGCTTCCGCTTTGCCATACTTGGTCTGTTCCGTTTGACTTGCTAAACACTTGGTAAATATGTTTGCCAAAAGCTGTCACCAGCGGAGCCCACAGCCCAGTTCACGAGTAGCATGATTGCGGTTTGAAGTTCTGTTATGTTCTATTGGGGCCTTCTGCCAACATACCACATCTGTTTGTTAAAGATAATATTGTTGTTATCCTGACGGTTGTTAGACACCTGCTGTAGGCACTTCATCATGTTTTAAAATGACAAACAGTACGTATTAAAACTGCAGTCGCTAAAAATGTAAATTAACTGCTGTAAAATCTTGCCACTTTAAGTGAATCTTGACAGAAAGATTCATTAATTGGATCAATTCCTTACATCACTGCAGAGTTATTTTAAAGTCGCTACTCTGTTTATAAATTCACATATAAATACTTTAATATATAAATATACTAAATTTCAAACACGTTGCATGTTTAAAAAAATATTTGCGTGAAATGGCGGCCAGCGATATCGACAGTCATGTGGCGCGTCGTATCATTCTACTGGCGTAAAAGTGTTCAGCTTCAATGGCTCAAATAATTCAGCCATTTGAATACACGATGAGCGACGGAGCGTGTATGGTTGCAAAATAGAAACATATTGCCGTGAAGTGAAGCACCTCAAAGGTCAGCATACTGGACCCATTACAGCAGAACATTTGTTGCAGCAGAACAAATTCTCGTAACAACCACTAACAAACATTTTTAAAACATGCTCGCTGCACCATAAATGGTTGAAAGCTTATCACTATGCGCGTCTAAAATGTTATAAAAATAGAAAGAAATTTTAATAGACGTAATTGCTTGTTAAATAGTTTATCGCATTTGTTGACAGCGCTTGTTCGAGTTTGCCGTTTTTTCTTGATTTTGCCAAATTAACCTTACCTGATGGGACAGTGCTACATGCCAAATATTTTACCAAAACGTAAAAGTATTAACATATCGTGTCGACTGTTGGGGGAGACGTGGGCCTTTGTGGCTTTAGGCAGATAGTTTCTCACTTTCATTTTCCTTCTTCAAACAGTGCTATAGGGATATGAGAGTACGAGGGAATGCCAGATTCTTAACTAGTACTATCAAATATTGTCTTGCTAGGTTCTCATTGGCTATACCTGTATTTACAGATACATAAAGTTGCCGAAAAAGAGAAAAGTGCTGAGCAAAATATCTCGCGTGTCATTGTGCTTAGCTAGCGTTTGTTTCCTCGCCATAGTGCCATAGATTGTAGCCTGTTTTGAAATTCGGAAGTTTTTTTATCATAAAGTGCAGCTGGTATCTTGTCACACAGTTGTGAATCTTCTAGCATAACCTTGCTTTATACAACACCGAACACCATCGTATAGGAAGCTCCAAATGTATGATATTCGATTGCATGCACGACAAATTCACTGGTTCACTTTCGCCTAATAAAGGCTGGGGGTCAGCCGAAACTTTGCGATTTTAAGCATTTACACATATCATCAAAACATTTTTACCGGAGTAATTATAAAGAAATATATAGGCTGGGGGTCAGCCGAAACTTTGCGATTTTAAACATTCAGTACACATATCATCAGAACGTTTTAACCGGAGTAATTTGTATATAGAAATATATATTTGGGGGTCAGCCGAAACTTTGCGATTTTAAACATGTTCATATATGAGTAATTTATATATAGAAATATATATTTGGGGGTCAGCCGAAACTTTGCTATTTTAAACATGTTCACATATGAGCAATTTATATATAGAAATATATATTTGGGGGTCAGCCGAAACTAGAACGAATGAGAGATAATCAACACGAGAAGATAAAATTCGTATTCCAAGCGGTCATGTAATGTTCTGTTTATTATATGATATATAGTGTTATACCGACTGATAGCAAAACAATAAAAATGGAAAAGTAATTCGTTTTATTCTTTTATTAAACTAAACCACTATTTGGAAAAAAGGATTACATAAGTGACTAGACTATTCAATTACAACCATAAAAAGGAATTTATACTGAATCAAGCAAAGTTGTAAAAAACAGCCAGAACTAAAACGAAGTATTTTCTGCGAAAATACTGAAAGCTGATTGGTTCAAAAATGATATCACACATGTGTTGATAAAAATGATATCACCATTGGCGGGAGTGGGGATATCATTTTTATCGTTTTGCTATCAGTCGGTATAACACTGTATTTCATATAATAGTAACTAATAATAAACAGTTACAGAAACAAATTCCGGCATTGTGAATGTAAACTGACTGGCATCCGACAGAATCTTCAAATTACTACTAAATGGGCGGCAGTCTAGAAACCTATATAAAGTATTTGTCAATTGAAAGTCGCCAATATTTATTTTAAAAAGAATCGCCAAGCACTTTTGTTGAATACAATTTGGTTTATTTCAACGTTTTGAGTAGCGATGGCGTTTCTACGGCACTTGGGACCAAAATACAGCGGCCAACTGCTGACCAGGGTGTTCAAATTACTCATGTCCCAGCAGGGAGACTATTCCATAGTTGAGGGCGTAATCCATATACAGGGGCACAAATGAATAGTGAATGATCTGTCACCATGCTGTCTTGTAAGTCTTGTAGGGTAGTTGGAGCCAGATACGTGCAGAGCGAAAACAGCGACTAGATTTGCGATGATTTAACATAAGCAAGGTATAGACAAGTATATGAGACAGACTCCATTTAGTGGTTTATAAACCAGGAGCCGAGGAAGATCTCGAAGTTACAGTACTTCGGCCGTGAATAGAAGGCCATTCAAAATAGAAAGAATTTTTTTTGCCATATAGAACTTATAGAACATATAGAACCTACTGCTGCAGGAATTTTTTTTTTGCACCAAAGGCTATGCAAGAAATTGTTTTTTCAAAAACGCCCACCTCTCCCCTCAAGAGTTAAATTGTCGGCCCCTTATCTGTGGGAGTATTTTTAGCGAAATTGTGCTTTGTATATTTACATATAGACGATAAGCTTTATGCAAAGCACACAAAAATATGGAAAGAAATTATCTCTTTTTTGCCTTTGGGGATTGTTTGGTTTGCTGTCCAATTCTCTGAATTACATGTTTTAATATCGTTTACTTTTTTGTCAGTGCAAAAATCCAGCCTAAAGCAGAACTCATTCATTCGAATATACCGAGATACATATACATATTTTAAAACCTTAAATATAACAGTTTTAACTGTTTTAAAAAACGGCACGTACCTTATGTGGTTGATATCCCTCTCCTAAAATTAGCTCAATTGGTACTTTTTACCACTACATTTACAAAAGAAACAAAGAATTGCTCAATTAGGCAAAGATCTTGGTAATGTTTATTCAAGACGAATGCAAATCTAATGGACCGGAGCGATAACCTCCAATGCAGTCGCCTTATTTCCTTTTTGCGCGGAGGGACTCGGTCTGTTTTCCGAGGGCCTCCGCGCAAGAAGGAAATAAGGCGACTGCATTGGAGGCTAAGGATATGGTGGCTCGCCTGCAATAGAAGCGGGTTCGAGTCTCGGCTTTCAGTGCACACCTAATAAAACCATGCCTTTCGGACTAATGTGTTGAAAGATAAAAATTACTTCATGATGAGAGTCCATTTTAATATTGTTTTTAAATGGCTTGAGATGGAGACCGGTGTTCTCTGGCTTGAGGAATGCAACGGACAAGAATCAATTCACGCTTCACTTACTTCTCGACCAGATCAGTTGATTTCTCCGGGAAATAATCTTTTATTTGACTACACCACAAACAGCACCAAATTCGTGCTTTAAAATAGTTCTTCTTGCACTGAGACAACTTATCTTCAAAGCCGGATACGAGCACAGGTAATCTGAGCACATTAGTTATAAGGCCAGTTTCATTGAGACCTAAGTCCCACAGGGTATCAAGTCGGTAGCTGCAAAAATTAAAAAAATTGGAGCTTGATTTCCAGATGGCATATTGCGGGGCTCGCCCCGAAGATGCGAAGCTATAGAGAGTTCCGGGAGCATCGGCCCCTGTGGAAATTTTGACACTCTGAGATATCCAATACAATACCATACCATACCATACCGGCCATACCAAACCATACCATACCATACAATACAATACAATACAATACAATACAATACAATACAATACAATACAATACAATACAATACAATACAATACAATACAAAAAATGCAATGCAAAAAATGCAATGCAATACGATACATTGTCATTGTTATAAGTGCAATGCAATACAATACATTATTGACTGATTTCGCGCGTTGTGATTGGTCAATTTCAGGTCCGTAAGTTTCCATCAACGTTTGTTTACATTTTTCAATAAAGTCATATATAAATATCTTATTAGCCTCGTTTGCTCGGTCCGTACGGTAAGTTATGGATCCTCGTGTAATCCTTCCCAATTTTTATGGCTCTCGCGCTTCGCCCTTGGGCCATAAAAGGAAGGAAAAGTCTCGGTCCATAACTTACCGTACCGACCTCGCATTTGGCTAACAATACAATGCAATGCAATACTTTATTGAATTCTACCTTAAGGGATTTTTCAGAATAAATTAATACAATAACTACTGAATTTAAACTTCTTTAAAATTACAAAAAATATATACAATGGCATGTAACGCTAACGTAAAAAGTTATCGCATGGTTGCTAAAGAGATATAATAATATAAATATATAAATATATAAATAATATCTGAATCAAAAGTTAGTTTCGAAGTTTAAAATTATAAAATGTTCGTAGCAGCATTCAGTTTTATATTATTTAACCCTAGGGTTAGGATATTTTTATTATTTTACGAACCATATCTTACACACAGATGATAGAAGAACAACAGTTTCAAAAATAAGATTATCGGCACACAATTTGCCCATTGAAACTGGAAGATATTCTTAATATTCCAAAAGATAAGCGTCTTTGCCGCTTCTGCAATAAAGATGAGATTGGTGATGAATACCATTATTGTATGACATGTCCCCAACATGAAGATAGATTGGTGATGAATATCATTATTGTATGACATGTCCCCAACATGAAGATGAGATTGGTGATGAATACCATTATTGTATGACATGTCCCCAACATGAAGATGAGATTGGTGATGAATACCATTATTGTATGACATGTCCCCAACATGAAGATGAGATTGGTGATGAATACCATTATTGTATGACATGTCCCCAACA
>JANSTR010223808.1:0-14373 GCA_025434805.1 Antipathozoanthus remengesaui | reverse complement strand
GTTTTTCATTTATATGTGAACAAGTCTCCGAGAAGGAGCCGAAAGCTCGTATGCTTCAACTTTGTATAAGTACTGTGCATAAGTTTAAAACTATTTTATTACTAAATTTGAAACTACATAATGTTTTTTCAAGACTAAGATATGAACCGGAACATTCACTGTCGCCTGCTGACTTAAGCTGTTCAACGAATTTCTCCCATTGAATGGCTAATTACTTAGGTAGTCTTTTTTTTATTAATTTCATCATTTGAGATATTTAAATGACATGAATACTGAAGGCAAATGTAAAAAATGATAACCAACTTCGCACAGATACTGTACAGGGAATGAACACCGGCTTAGTATATAACTGACGAAATGCAGGCGATAACCAGCCTAGTTTATGGTTAAATAAACATTTAAATATCTAAATTATCCAGATTTATATATAAAGACATATTTCACACCATGAAAGTAATTTGAAAAATATATATTACTACGAGGTGCAACTTTTTCATGGATTAGAATGATGTAGAAAAATATAAGCAACATAGAATTTTGCCACAAAAATCCTCATAATTTCTAAATATCTGCCCTTTTTCTTAAAATCCTTTTTGCGATCTAAAAACTCTCTCTATAAAGTCTAAGATCAGGATTTGTGGATCAAGGCCAAGCGTAATGTTTAGCGGCGGCCCTGTCGATTCACATTATTCATAACAAAAATCAATTGATTCTGCATACTTCAATGTGCAGGTGTGTTAGAATCAATCCATATGTAATGCCCAATACAATAGAACTACTTATTAATAGTCCTAAAAGCTTGTCAAAGAGCCTAAATTGCTTTAAAAAATAAATTCAGAAACATTGCCGCAATATGCAATGACACGTACCGATATAATATCAGTGATCGATAGTTTAGGCTTGCATTCGGCGAGAAAACCGTGTTCTGTCTGCACTGGTACACTCTGGAGCAGATGGCCGAAAATTTTCTATTTTGACCAGTTGTTTTAAGTCAATAAACAAGCCTTTAAATTGTCCAAAACCTTATCATATGAATCATAATCAAAATTGAAGTCGGCACGACTGTATATGACTTGCAATTACTTTGCTCAGTAGATCAGTTAGTTTAGATGTCCGATGATATGTGTACTACACCGCACCATCATTCGTCTATAGCTAGCTCTTATACTTACAACGTGTAACAAAAAAAATAAACCATGGATTGACAAAACAATTTCATTATCAGCTCGAAAATTGTTTGTCAACCCTTGGTTGATTTCATTACACGTTTTACCACCCCGCTAATGCAGTCAATAGTTTTCTTAATCAAAATGTATTTTAATCAAAATGTATTTATTAAGAGTCTGTAGTTGCAATTGTGAACTTCAACATTTCATTTTTAGAAGGACATACTCTTGATTTTATGATCTACAAGCTCAGTTCTCGATCTCGCGTTGTTCTTCATAACTTGTTTTTAAAAAAATAGTTCTTGTAAAAATATGCATGCATTAGGAATTTAACAATATAACAAGAGGCTACTAGTAGCTCGCCGAGTCTAATCATTTCAGATAACTAGCAACTTTAACCAGCACGAATTAGTTTGTCAGTTTTTCAATGTAGTTCAGACTAAGCAGCTAAGCTATATTGCTATGAATCTAAATGTTTTCTTAAAGGAATGTATTTAGAGGTTAAGAAAAGGGTAAAAAATTCCATAGTTGATGTTTTTGATTGTTCGATAATGATTGCCATGATCTGGGGAAACAACACTAACTAATCTAAACGTAATTAGCGTTAGTTGATTTTCCAGACAAACCACATTTCTAGTACAAATATCGAAGTCATTATCTGCTATTGTTTGCAGACGGAACAGCATGATTTCTTTAAATAAGACCTGTAGCAGTTATCTCGGTATTTATCTTTCTCGAAACAAAGAAAAAATATTCTTGACCGTTAGAATATTTATCCCAATGCTTTATTGACTATTAATGATTTGATAGCGGCACCGCATCGTGTTTTTTGGACATCATAGAAACCGAGGCAAATTGATATCTCGCACAAGTTCTTGTGAAATGTTTCCTGAAAATAATTTATCTGAATTCATTAAAATAAATAGTATTCAGTTAAATTTGAATAGATTCTATGAACTATGCCATAGAAGGACGGTTTGAAATATAAAAAACAAATACAATTACTGTTCATGATTCGAAATACACAATGATTGAATGAATACATAAGCAGCCTTTTCAAAATAATTCCGTGTAGTAGGCTCACATGCTGCTGGAGAAGGCTAAATATATATCCGCATATCACAGTTTTACTATGTTCATTTGATAATGTATACATAAGTTATGAAGGAGGCGGCCAAACGTCCAGAAGAAGCGCCTGAATGAGCCGCCGGCCGCCTGCCGGTTTTAAGAAGATTGCACAAGCAAATTGTTCAACAGAATTAGAAGACTTTTTTTGATATCGCAATGCAAATATATCGAATTTCTAGCTTCCCTTATTGTAGTTTAGGTAATAGAATATTGTTTATACATTTATGTATATTTTATGATCAATTGCTAAGTATTTTGACTATTGCTAACGAGGGACATGGGAAACTGCATATCACATACGCCCTTTTATGTTGTACAGCATTAACAAGATAAATTTTTGACAGATATACTAGAATTGACTTATTAGCCGCTCGCACTGTTTGATTTGCAAATCTTGCAAATCCTAAAAGGTTTATTAAGCAACAACATAGTTGACATGGTTTTCCTTTTACTAAAATTGAATTCAAAGATGAATATTTAACCTTTTGTTCCAGAACAAAGATTATAATCTAAAACTTGTTCATTTTATGCAATATTCCTGACGCCCTTGTCTCGAGAGCTCGTCAGATTTTAGGTATAACCAATATCTTGTTTTCAGATGTAGGATATAGCTTCATCATATCATATTTTGTGTAAATAAATACGTCTTCAGTATTAGGAAATGAAAGATCTAAACTGAAATTTATCCAGCAGAACTAAAACCGCGCGGCGCTTTATCAGCCATAACAATCAATCAACATTCGCGGTTTTATAAACGATACTGCTTTAATCGGATGAAATTGCGGAAGACTTTTAATAAGATATCTGAACCTGTCAAGAGAAATGAACGGTTTCGCACATTGTGATTACATCTACTGATGCGAAGATTCATCATGAAATGACACACATTACTGGTATAAAATAACTTCAAAGATTTTGCTTTGAGCGGTGTTGTCTGCAGGTGTCTCAAGTTACAAGATGGGTTGTGATTGAAATTTATTCAGCCAAGAATTTGTTGGAAATTGTGTCTTTCTTTTTCTAGACCTTTTTTGTTTTGCACAGAGAAGCATTCTGCGAAAAAGTCTCTTCGAAGCCAAGCGAGGGATAAGTGTATTTTATTGGTTAATTCAAGATAATCTGACAGGTGTTTCTATTTATCATTGAGGTTTACTGCCCAGCCTTCAAGCTGCCGTACACATTTACAAGACCCGTGGAATGTTTATACTACACGTTGAGCTTGTTTTGGAATAACTTTTGTTTTTGTTTTACAGTTCTGGTAGAGACGTTTATAGACGCCCTCAGTGGACAGCGAAGCTTCTGAAAATCACTACGGAAAAGTAGCAGCATTAGACGCGAAGGTTTGTGCTATGAATGCAAGGTGCAAATTCACTTCTTTTTGCTCCGGACATGATAGTTTAATTAAAAAAACCGTATTCTCAGAGAGTTGTGTTTTGTTAAAGCTTTCACAGGAGTTGTCATGCACTATCATTTTCCCGAATGAAACATCACAATTCTCAGAAGGGAGATATCCCCAATTCCCCCCACGTAACTAAGTGGCTTGAACGAATTTTCTGAACCGTAAACGGGATTAAAGAGAAACCGTTCACTTGTTCTTAAAGTGGTAATTTTAGTAAAAGACCTCTAGTAAATAGAGAGATGGAATTGTTTAGTAAGTTGCAATTTTGACAAAGACAGTTTTGCGGTTATGTTCAGTGCGACAATATTCACTGGGAAACAAACACACCAACATGACCGCTTAGCCAATGAGTAAAATTATGTTTTCATGTGCGGCTTTTCTATATCTTTTGGAGGAAATGTGGCTATTAATCGGGGAATCGGATTTGTCAAAACTCTAAAGTAAATAAAAAGTTGAATTTCCCCGTTAATTTTGCAATATCTATGTGGAAAAGTAAACATATTTCAGCAAAGTATATAGTTTATGACATACAATATTGGTTCACATGGCAACCACCTTTCGTTAGAAAAGCTTTCTCAAGTGGTGAAGAGTTCGTATAGGAAACAACTGCTAACAAGGAATATAACTCCCTTGAGTGCTTGAATCACAAGGTTTCTTTTATAGTTGTTTTGATCCATCGCTAACTGGTTATTTCTAAGCGGATACGCGGTCTATAGTTTGCGCTGTTTCAATGTGACAATTAAACCTAAGAAAGAGATTAACTAACACGAATATCAACAACGTTAATACAACGCTTGTTTCATTTTTGTAACTGAACGACGCGATTAGTCAAACACTTGAATCAGTGAAGCAATATTCCTGCCACAAACATCTAAATATCTTCAGTTCAGGTTAGCAGAAGTTCTAGTCTTAATTTTAGATTTTATCATTTGTAACAAAGAATTAAAAACAATTAAATAAAATAGGACTAAAATTTGAACAAGCTTTTCCTAGTTCTTTCACAGTTTTCAAACTAATAAATTATTAAACAGATATTTTTGTTCTTGTTAGGTTGTCATTGTTTTCGCCGATTGGTTTAAAGCATTAATGGATGTTTTCCTGTGTGCGGCAGCTCTTGCTGCGATCTACAATTATTCTTAAAATTGTTCAAGTTTGTTTGGGTTAACTATAACTATCGCATCGTAAAACCAACTTCTCTCTTCTTGGAATGAATAGGCAAACAATTAATGAAACAGTTTTCGTCATAATTCTGACAAATCTATTTCGTGGTAAAGAACAAACAAGTATTGTGCAAACCATTACTAGGAAAATTGAATAGAAAAATTGAGTTTTTTATTTGTCTGCAGATTATACATGGTGGGCATTGCGCATTGGTGGAAATGAAGGTGATTAAAGCAATCGCAACAAGGCTTGGTGGAGTTCTCCAATCAACGACTTAGACAACAACCCGAAAAATGAATTAGAAACTCTGATAAAGTTTTGGTACTGACGCGTGGAAATTCTTCTCTATCTAGCTTCCTCCTTCGAGACAACGTGCAAAAATGTAATAATTAATCGACATTTGTGGTTTGGAGTTCAACACGTTTGTACAGAACCAGATGCTCCGAGTCAACTGTTAAGAGGTTTTGCCTCTCTCAGACAACTTGTCACTCGGGACAACCTCGCGAAGCGTGTTCGCGGAGCTGACGTTAACTGTGTAGTGTCACTGCGGGTCCGTCAACAAGAAACTAAAACTGAAGAACTAAGACTTATCAAAGTGGGCTCTCTTGCGATGAACAACTCGGTGATAGAATCTAATCGCACTGAAGACAATGAACCCATCTATAAGTTACCGGGGATTATAGCACAGGCTAGTTTTGTCATCTTTATCCTCATTCTAGATGTCGGAGGGAATTGTTTGGTTTGCGGAGCAATAATTCGCTATCGTCGTCTTCGAACTATTACAAATTATTTCATAATTTCACTGGCCGTGAGTGACTTACTGGTCGCCTTTCTGTCCATGCCTTTTCGGATTCATCATGTGCTAAATCAAATGATTTGGAATCTTGGAAAAGCTGTTTGCCAGTTTTGGATTTTCTCGGATTTGTTGTGCTCAGCTGCATCTATGACAAACCTCAGTCTCATAAGCGTGGATCGATACCTTGCCTTGTCTTACCCGCTCACATATCGCTCTATCATGACCAAAAGAAAGGGCGCTGTGGCGATTGCGGTGGTATGGTCATATGCTTTGGTAATTTCTGGCATGTCCTTCAAACAGTGGGACAAGAACGCAAAAATTAGCATTTATCCTGCATGCACAAAAGAAGATAAATATTACTACACATTTGCTATAATTCTTGCGTTCTTCTTGCCATTGGCGATACTGGTGGTGGCGTATTCAATGGTATTTAAGGTAGCGCTAAGCCAAGCTCGAAAGCTCCAGTTGCTGAATATCGGCCATTCTAAAGTTGTACTAACAGAGCTAGCTGAATCGAACGATTTTAACCAACCTCGGCCGAGTGTTATAAGTATTGGCAAAATTGAAAGACGGAGGCGAAAATCGATTGTACGAGAGCTCAAAGCGACAAAGACGCTCGCAATTGTTGTTGGCACGTTTATTTTTTGCTGGTTACCGTTTTTTATATGTATGTTCATTGTTCAATTCTGTCCCATGTGTTTTACAAGATTACCGGCAGTTGGACAAGAAGCGATAGGAATAACGTTTGCCTATGTGCTTCCCCTCTTAAACTCTGCAGTTAACCCGATCATATATTCCAGTTTTAATTCTGACTTTCGCTACGCTTTTCGTGAGATAGTTTTCAAAATACTCGCTGTTTTCTCGCGATCAAGATTGAGTTCACCCAGACAACGCTCACAAGGTATTGACACAGACTATGAATGCAGCGCAGTGATGAATGCAAATCTTCCCCCAATGGAGAAACATAAACATTACAACGGGAATACTGCGCGTATAACATTTCAAAGCACAACATCGGGGGATGTTGAAGACCAAGAAAATGATGCCGAGGACACCTTGGACTTTGACGCGAATGAAAATAACGAATCTATGTGTATCATGAAACGATTCAATGGTACACCAAAAATAATAATTGAAGAAATAAGTTCACAAGATGGCGAGGAGTCGCTATAAAAACACGTTATCGTGAAACCGTAAATAATGCAATTTGAAAATGCTGGAAAACGTTTGATCTTGTTGGCGGACTATATAGGCAGTATTTTAATCTATACTAAGGAACTGAACTTATGACACTTTTTAAGTGAGTTTATGAAGGTCACTTGCAACACGAGATGTCATTCTACTTGAAACAACCTGGTTTTGTTACGATAATTTGTTATTAGCTTTTATCACTTGCAAAGCGGATTTCATTTATTTAAATAAGATGTACTTTCTGTTTGGTTGTTGGGGCTGAGACAGGTGGGTTTTGGCTCCCATGTTCCTATCATGTTGCACGCGGTTTGGTTTCGCGTGAGATTCGAATATTTCAACCGCCCCCGATCGCTTAGATGAATTTTATTACCAAATCGTTTTAGCATGATCTAAGATGAGAGAAAGAGAAAGCATGTATGCGTGCGATGCAGTTGCGTTTGCTTGGCGTAAACAGAAAGCAGACATACTGAATTGTTTAGTGCATGTTGCTTTTCATTCGCTGAGGAGTGTGTTCAGTCTTCCGTGATTTCAGAAGAAAGAAGACAAGATAAAATGAGAGATTTTTGTTACTTGATAAGGAAAATAAACTTTTGTTAATTTTAACGAAATGAGTAAGGAAGCATATATAAGCATTTAACACAGCATGCCAGTTTCTATGGGAAAACTGATCCTTCCCAGTGTGTAATGAATTATGCAAATTGATAAGTGCGAGTAGAAAAAAAAGGTGAAAATGGCTCAACCAAACTGTTAACGGCTTTGAGCTACCTTTTGCCTCAAAGAGGAAATGAGAACCTCGCGCTTTGCCGCTTGATAATGTAAAGATAAAAAATATAAATAGCTTTTGAGAATGTCTTGAATTCAATTCATATATATTTTGTTCGAATTTCAACAGAAATACCATATAAGATTGAAACTAACCCTGTGCAGTTGTTATAGAGGCGAGACAATAGTTAGACTACACGGGTGTAGTAGGCAAGCCTTAAGCATGTATAGATATATATCGTGCCAGTGTGCTCGCATTTGTAGTACTGAAGTATTGAGACAGCTCCAAACCAACCTAAAAAAAGATAAAACATAGTAAAACTGAAACTCTTGAGTGGGCGTTTTGACATAGGTTGTTGGTTGTCATGCCAGCGTTTGCTTGGTTTCAATATTATTTTATTCAATGTGAAATTTAGGAATTAGGGACAAAGCCATTGACAAGATCATTGGCAGTCTCGTTAGTAGAAAGAATAGAAGTAAGGAGACTTTGGGGAAGAAAATTAACTCTGCTGGCTATCCTGCAGGAAGCAATCGATTATAATGTCATTCTGTTCCTTCGGGAATTCCCAGTGAAAAACAGATTCTATTGTTTGTTATACTCTGCTTGTAAACAGTCGATTCACAGTACTCCGTAATAGATAAGTCAGTTCCCTTGGAGAGATGATTGCTATTTCCACTCCACCACTATTTCCACAAGAAAACTGCACCACACAATCAATTAATTATCAAAGTTTCTTCCTACTGAGTTTTAACAAAATATATTATTAAATTCTCTCGCTGTGAATGCAGTTTCGGCCGGATTTAATGACAATCAGTTACACTATCGAATTAGCATGTTGCCACGTTTTCACCAATCCTATTTCGCGTCAGTAAATGGAAATGACCCCGGAGAAAAGCGTTGAATTGACAGCAAGTATTGAGAACAAAGCTGGTTCAACACTAAGAGATTCTAACATGACTCGGAAATCCTATCGTTTCATTAGGTATATCTTGAAAGAGATTATGCCTTTGCCTTTGTTAAAATTTTAATGTAGAAAGCGGATGAAAACATTGTACAAATTGAAAATTTGCCTTTCTTCGGACTGACACGTCGAACGCATCGTCAAACCTGTTTTGAAGCATGACAATATACACACAAAGCAGAGTTAGCTAATACTAACAGTCTTCGTATTTGCTCAAATTAAGGCTCCAATTGCTTGCGGATTTGAGACGATTCCTGCTTAAAAATTTGCATTTTTCTCACCTATGTAATTTCGTTGCATGTCAAAAACGTAAATGAATAATTTGATATTCAGTCGAATGTGCAATAAGAAGTGATTTAATAAACTAGAATTAATTCAATGTAATTTCGGCAAGACAATAATGTTTTGGATCCAGCGCAGGACAGTTAAACCATAAATTAAATCCGCTGGCAATGTTTTCTGGACGTATATATAATACTTGCGAGTGATACACTAATTCTGCTAAATTTTGTTAATTTATCCTTACAAATATTTTAGGAAGTTACCATAACGATTTCATCTCTTTCATTGACAATAATACTGAGTTAAACACGAATATAAACAGCCCTAATTTTTACAAATTATTGCGAAAGAAAGCTGGTCGATAAAGCAACTATACTATTATATTGCCATTTCAATGAACCATGCGGTTCTCATAATCTGAACTGTATGGCAGAGTCCAGCGCTGATTACTTATACACATAATCATAGACAGCACAGACAGGAAAAACACTCAATCAGGCTGAGTTTCAGAGCTTGCGTTTGAATGAAACTGCTAAATCCGCGTTATTTAATAACTTGTGAGTTAGAACCAATTCTTTGCACTTTAATAGGGCAATCTCTTGATGTATCATGAAAAGAAGAAATATTAGGTCATATGCATATATCAAAAATCTATATAGTTAACCAACCCATATGTATTACGTGCATTCGATTCTACATTTGATGACACATATATTCAGCAGTACTCCTATAGTACTGTATACAGCAAAGCGTATATTTGTTATCACTTTTAAAGCATTGTCTTTGTTTTTCTCCTAAATTAATTTAAACGAAAGATTTTTTAAAATAGTTGAACATTTCTCTATTTATTTGGAAACGGAAAACTAGGTTTTTACCTGAGTGAATTAGCGAAATCATTTTGCACAAAGACGTAAAAGAGTTTTCTAATACAGCCGAAATGAATGTTTCAAGAATTTACGATTTTGTCAGTGCTATCATATTCCGTACGTTTTCCCGATGCCGCTTTCAGTTCACTGCAAAATCGTCAGTACCGTATCTGCTAAGTGTATGGAGCAAAGGAGTTTGAAGAAGTTAAAGTTCTCAAGTATTCCATAACTTGTACTGGCCATTGCAATCGTTGTTAATACGTTACCTGAACGTTCTCTATCTTTCCAAAACATGATGTCAAAGCCAGCTGCTCAACAATTCAAATGCAAAACTTTTGTTCGACATCTGAACACTCAAAGCTTTGCATTTGGCACTCAAATTAAAACAGCCTCTCTGACATTTATCGCTACACAACCTTATCTCCTTTCTATTTTCTGATATTTTCAATGCTAAAGTTACACAGCTTAAACCGCAACACTTCAAGGCGAGTAAACGGATTGTCGAAAATGTGCCCTTAAGTAAATTTAAGCTTTTCAAAACAACTCAGGTTTGAAAGAAACCATATTCAACACCTTTTTGACAAATGTTAATGCACAATCAAATAATATGGAATCAACTCATAACGTACTGCCAACACGGGCCACACGTGCAGCTCTATATGCATCTCCCATGCAGCTTTGGCAAAACTGTCAAAACGCTACTGGTCGTCTCATTTCCAATATATACAAGAAGGATATATACAGCCAGTTTGTCAAACAAATTTAATTAATACTTAAAACTGAGGTAGGCACAACTTGCAATGATGTCCCCATTTATGTGAAACGACTCTGGCATTAACCAATACAAGTCAGTCATTAGTAGTTTATTTTTGCTTAAAAAGCGTTATCAGAACCATACTGACATAAAAGACGAGGGGGCTATTTGGACCCACCTTAATTTTCATAATATTTGTCCATTCAGATTGAAATTTGGTATGGATCGGATATCAGTGACATGTAAGCTCTTAATTAAGTCCAAAATTGTTGTTGTTAATTAGTTTCCATGTTAACTATGAGCAAATGTATTGTGCCATCTTGGGTTTGCAAAACTGAATTTATTGCCAATTTCAGCTTATCGTGTTAAAAACACGCAAAAACAAATTATATTTGCTTATAGTCATACCCTACAAAGTGAAAGAAATGGTTTCAGTAGCGTTTTACTGCAAAATGTGCGAATGTGTGAACTCCGAATTAATATAATAATAACCTAATTTGCATAATTTTTTTCTTTTCTTTTCTTTTTTTTTCTTGCTTTTATCACTCCAAGGTGGACGGAGAATTTTAACATGCAGGTCTCACGACCCAATTGACAAGTCTCAGTGGGCCTACGGTTTAACGTCCTTATCCGAGAAGACGCGAAGGTCTAACCATTTGCAGTTGTTACAGCAAAGGCAGCACCTTCTCAGTTATTTTAAGACCCTGAGTGTTGGTCCGGCCGGGAATCGAACCCGAGCCTCCCGCACTGCAGACTGGCGCCTTACCAACTGTGCCAGCCAGGCGGCGGTTTCTCATACGTCGCCCAATTAACATCAAATAATTCGCATCTATCTAGCTGCAGGGCTACTGAGCGTTTCATGGCAATAGCTGCAAACTCTATTGTTTAGGCCCAAAAATCTTTGGGGGGAGGGGCGGTTGAAGTAACCCCATATACGTTTAAGGCTTTTAAAAAATACAACAATAGATTTTAATTGTTACTCACAGTCTGTTGATGCTTGGCATAGTGTAGTTTAACAATATTTTGATATACTAAACTTATATACTGCCGGACTTTCCTGAAATTCACAGATAGCAGTAAAGAAATGTAAAAGAACAGCAGTAGCATAACATAAAATTATTTAAAATAAAATAATAATTTCCTCAAATCTGATTGGCTCATTCCACACTCACAGCATGCTGTTATTGGATATCTTCTTACTGGACAATCGACACACTTGACTGAGCAGCTTATTATTGATTGGCCAAGTTGTTCACGTGGCCAACGTGGTTCACATTCCTAAGAAACAGTGAACTGGCCATTATTCATTCTCAAAATTGTATTTTCGGAAATTGAGTTATTTTCGGATATTGTTATTTTTATAATAAATTGGTAACAAGACTGCCTGTCGTCCAATTCCGTCTGTAATCATTTCTCGTGAAAACAAATTTGATTCTGCCTTCGGCCTGTGTCAAATTTGCTTATCACTCGAAATGATTACAAACCGAATTGGCCTTCAGGCAGTCCTACAGCCATTATTTATTGATCACAACAAACTGTTATTTATTTGTTGTTATTACATACTATTGTAGGTTAATATTATTATTAGTAATATTATTATTATTAGATGAGAAGGGTTATAGCTGATTACTGACAGTCCACTCTGGTTTCCTGCAATGACGTAAGCGCAGGAGCTAGTTTCCCGCCGTTAAATGACGCACGAGAACTGCAGTTTGAACATCCCACTTGCATACCGGCACACAATCTAAATTTTTTTCTGCAACGAAACAAGCGCACGTTGAATAAAAACAAAGAACTTCCAAAACTACTAAATGAGTCGACTAAGTTATTTTCTAATTTAGACAAGGGTAACGTACTTATGCAATGTTTCATCATGGAATACGTGAAACATGCCACTTGTATTATCCGTTTGCGAAAAGAAAAATACAAGTGATGCGTTGTCAATTGGCAATTCCACAGATCCCACTCGAAAGCATGCATAACTTAGTATTATTTTATTATACAGCGAGGTTCTCCGTCGGTGTAGTAAAAACGTTTATATTGCGTTTTGTTTTGATTGTTGTCATTATCATCACCAATGGTTATTCTCGTTATAGTTTATATTGTTATTCTTACTTATATCATTATCGTTATCACTACCAATGGTTATTATTACTTATATCATTATCGTTATCATTACCAATGGTTATTCTCGTTATAGTTTTGCGACAAAAAATGACAAAAATTATTTTTGGCCATGAGACAAATTTTGTAGTAAAAATTCATGTTTGTAATTATTTTCAGTTAGTTTAGAAAAAAATTGCATTTAAAACAAAAAATAGAATCCCAAATCTCGACTGACAGCCGCCATTTTGGATTTTTGGGTTACCATGGCAACGTAAATAATTTTATCAATCATCAAATTACCTAGGCGACCATGTACAACTATTTTGACAAAGGAAATGTTATTATTCCTAACCGTTGGAACATTTTATGGTGAAGAGTTTCGGTGACCCACCCCTCCCACTCTCATTATCGAATTGCTACTCCAAAATGTATGTTTTCATGCTTACAGATCACGTGATTTTAATCACTTAAATGATCATTGCACGCTAGTTATAATTGCAAGGGTTTTTATCAATTGAATGAATTTTGTTGACAAACACAATTTTTGCTCTTGAAAATGCAATTTCCATGCTGCTATGGTTGCCATGGAAACCAAATTATTGTCACATGACTATACTTAATTGAAAGTTTACCTGGTAATCATTACACATACCAAGTTTCAGGTCAATCGGTTGAAGACTTTTGAAAATGTCCAAATAACCCCCCTCCTCATGCCTTCGTGTAACTTTTTTTCTTCATGCCTTCTAGGGTTAAAATAATGCTCTTCGCCCTATTTCTTAATCCTAGTCGTCCCTCATAAATATAACATTGTGCCTTTTAGCTTCACCTTAAATATTATACCATTCTGCTCCTAATTAAACTATATTCCTAATGCTAAAATTATACCACTGCTTCTAAACAAACTGCTTGTGTCAGACCATTTATGCTCGAGGGATGCTGGCTGTAATTGCCATTATTAAGCAATAAACATTATATTTATATCAGTATTTTGCGCGAAGATCTTGACAATATACCATTACGCCTAATCTACGCCTAATTAATATTCTAACCCTCCCCGGTCTGTATATGGTTCTCTCATCATTGCTATATGAAAAGATAGGTACCCGAGTGGTGCTTGAGTCTAATGCTCAATGCAGTTATGGCATCCACGAACACCGTTCTTCATAATCGATAAGTTTAACTATACGTTTGGCGTCGACAGTAGCAACTCGCTGTAAACAAGAAGTTATGGTCACTCAATCTCTTATTAAATACTCTGGGAATAACATGCATGAGGCGAAAAGTAAAAAAAAAATAATGTGGTTCAGGCATTAGGGTGGGCAGGTCGGTTCCAAATGTTTTATTTGGAAAGAGGTACATTTTCAAATCCACGGTGCATGCGTTTAGGACTTCGCAAATAGGAGTGTATAAACTTTGATCTGTTCATAATGCACAAGTTATGTTTCAAAATAAACCGAAAAAATATTGAGAGTGGTATGAGAATGTCCTGATGCAAACACTTTTTGTCTTCACCTATGCAAACAACATTTTTCCACTATCGAAACATTTACATTAAATTTTTCATACCCTCTGACCAGAAAATTATCACAGTACTCCATAATGCTCGAGTGATGCTGGCTGTAATTGCGCCCGTATGCCATTATTAAGCAATAAACATTACATCAGCATTTTGCGCGAAGCTCTTGACAATATACCATTACGCCTAATCTACGCCTAATCTATTAATAGATATAGTGGTTTATGGTTAACATTACAGTGCTGTACAAATACCCAATTAATTCCTTCTGAGCGATAGCCCTAGAA
>JANSTR010223697.1:0-14377 GCA_025434805.1 Antipathozoanthus remengesaui | reverse complement strand
AGTTAAATTGATGAGTGTATACAAAATTGGATCAACTTTTGCCAGCCGGAAAGCTTGGAGCGCGCGAAAGCCATTTCGGTGCTCTGTCAACTGACTGGTGAGCCACAACTTTTGGCGGGAAAGTTTGAGGGCGCGCGCGCGACAGGATGAGTGCAATTCCACACTGAATACCTCCTCCTCAATTGGCTGATTAGCCAATCAGCTTGCGTGATTCATCCCTGCTATGCGATTCCAAGCTGAATACGCGCTAGTGCATCCACGTT
The DNA here is from genome assembly GCA_025434805.1 of Antipathozoanthus remengesaui. Lineage (NCBI taxonomy): Eukaryota > Metazoa > Cnidaria > Anthozoa > Zoantharia > Parazoanthidae > Antipathozoanthus > Antipathozoanthus remengesaui. The sequence continues at coordinate 14,114 of JANSTR010223697.1, read as the reverse complement.
AAACACTTTCTCCTCAATTGGTCGATTAGCCAATCAGTTTGCGTGATTTACCTCACCAAACGCCGTTTGAGTGTTGAAAGTTTCAACCTAAATCGCCACAACACAAAACGTTAATTAATCTTTGTTGGGAATCCGGTCAGAACTTAAGTTTTTCATGTGGAGGATTACCTCATTCCCAACGTCTTAAGCTTTCAAAATGCTATGAAATTCTAAACTTTTGCCGATTTTGGAATTATTTTATTTGAACTATTTCAACTTTTTAAGGCCAGTTGAATGTATATTTGATGGGGTTATGAGAATGCTGATTCAAACGATTAACGTTTGGCAGTGAGAAGAGTATGTGATAACTCTTGTGACAGTGACTGGGTAGTGTGTGATAACTCTTGTGACAGTGACTGAGTAGTGTGTGATAACTCTTGTGACAGTGACTGAGTAGTATGTGTGATAACTCTTGTGACAGTGACTGAGTAGTGTGTGATAACTCTTGTGACAGTCACTGAGTTGTGTGTGATAATATCTTGTGACAGTGACTGAATTTTGTGTGATAACTCCTGTAAAGAGGAACCCACACAGTCATACAAACGATCACAATCAGAGGATTACGCTGAAACACTTACTCATTTAGCAGTATTAAGTGCCGGTGAATTTAGAATCTTTAAAGTTTGAAGCCAGCTGGACAGTATAACAGTATATAATTGAAAAAAAAAACTTTTAATTTTTTTTCTAAAGAAAACGTCCTTTCAGTAGTTCTAATTCAAAACACACGAAATACGAAATTTGACATCCGTATTTTGTTATCCAAAGATATCATTATCACTAATTTCTTCAGAATAGTTTGATTAAAGCAGGAAAGCGAGAAAAATTGATCGAAAGAGAACAAGGAAGTGTTCGTGCGTGCCTGGCATGGTACATGTACATGATATCGATCTCACAGCAGAAGAAATCACTTTAATTTGAACCCTTCCCCTAAAACTGAACCCACATTCTGCTTTTGGTAATACGGATTTCTGTGACTCTCTAACATAAGTTAGTTCTTCCTTTTGAAAAAACAAGAGATTTTAAAATTTTCATATACATAGTGAGATAAATTTCCTGCACTATTTGTGCGTTTTACTTTGTTTGTTTGTTTTGCTTGGGTGTAGATTGGGTGTTCCAGTACCACTATCAACATCAGAAGATTTTAGAAAAGGTTCAGTGATCTTCAGTGCCGCTCCAGACTAAAACTATTGCATCTTCAGAACCATGAGTGCCGAATACCCGGAAACCACTTCAAAGTTACAAATTTTCAAATACGGTTATACACATCTTGTGTTCATATAATGGTATGAAAAGCGTGAAAATATTTTCCAACCATCAATTTAGACAATTTATTACAAGACGTGTTTGGCAGGAAAACACGATCTGCGAGAAAGTGAAAGGGCGCAGGCTTTTGGCGTCAATCGTCCGATCGGAAGCTGGCTTCACCTCGAGTTGATGAGTCCATGGATTGGAGAGATAAGCACGTAATGAGATACTTCATAGTGCAAATCTTGATGTGATTAAAATTCAAGTCATGTTTTCTTGTGGCTGTTTATCTCTCTCATTCAAAATTAGAAATAGTTCATTCTCAGAGTTGTAATATTAGCTAAACCGTCCGCAGCGGACTCGCAACCATTGAAAATCGTCGCTTTATAGTCGAGAGCTCTTCCCACCCCCCTCGCGCGTGTGAGATAAAAGGTGTTTTGTGTTGGACACAAACGAATTGTATTACGCGTTTAAATTCCGGAGATGTCCGACCGATAGCTATCTCACTGCGACAATCAAAAATAACTAGAAAGGCTGCTTTTAATCTTCCTATTAAAAGCTGTCTCGCTAGTTTACAATAAAGACGTATAATTACAGATAACACATACAAACAGCGAACATTCAGCGATATTGGCCGTAAACAAACGCGAGTTTTCAATCTAAAACAATTTCCCACTATGGTGAATATATATTTTGTTTGGTTTTATGTTGGTTTGTCGTAATCATTTGACCTGTGGTCGCAACCGGGTGGCCACACTGAAAACTTAAATATATAGTTTAGTCGGCAGAAACGTGGTTAAATAAGCTATTGTAAACAACCCAAATCTTCAGCTTGGATAAGAAAACTGTTGAAAAGTTGGCTTGAACATTTGCCAGGCTAACAACAAACACCCCATTTCTTCTGATAAAATCTCGACAACTGAACAATCCCCCACAGACTCTCCCATGAAATGAAAAACGAAAAAATACTGCACACTAGATTAAAACAATCCGAAGACTAAAGTTGTTTATTTTAAGTTATAAATCAACTTTAAATAACAATCATTAGGAGCAATTTGTTTGCCTGACATGACATGTGGATTTTAGTCATAGAAGTAGTCACAGATATCGTGAAGATACAGGCACCATTTGAGCTGTTAATTTTTCTCATGTCCTCGTTAAATTGATCCAAATATACAGGTTTAATTTATATATACTATGTACTATATGTACAAGTTTATAGTTTATTATACACTATCACAAGCCGGTAGGAAAGTCATTTTGGGCAAAACAACTTTTAGTTTACACTAAGCAGTGTATTCAAACAGAGTTTTCAACTTAAAATAAAACTAAAAACTGGAGCCACTATTTGTACATCTAATGCGGCTACTCTGTCTTACTTTTGAGTCGTTTCCCTTCTTTCCTGGCCAAACTCCCGCCTCCGCCCTCCCCCATTCATATCACTGTTACTTGCAAAATCTGAACGATCTTTATTCAAGAAACAGCTCACTAATAGAGCACAAAACATGACATCTAGTGAGAGTATTAAGGCTAAATGTGCCCTATTAACAAAGTTGTTGCAGATGTGAAACAATAAAGTTGAGAAGCGGCATTTTTCTACGGCAAGCGGATTAAAACTTCCACAATTTATGTTCTCTAGGATGAGCGTTTGATAAAAGTGTTTGATAAACACGTAATCCTTTTCCTCTTAAGTCTATTAAGACGATTGTAGTCGGAAATTGGCTACTAGTTATGTTAACGTTTGGTTTGTGTGCCGTTTGGAAAACACATTAGTCATTACAAATCAAATAGCTAACACAGTTTGCTCCAGCGTGTCCCGCTGTAGAACCAGCGAACACGGACGGACATTTTATCTTACAAACACTGAGAGTTTGTTAATTGACTCTAATTACGTTTATTTACAGAGAGTGATCTTGTTCATCATCACTCTGATCGCTGAAAAGTTGGTTTGTTTCTGGCCCAAAGTGTCGTGTTGTAAGTTGCCACCTTCGGATATGATGCTCTCCTTTTCGCTTCTTTGTCTTACCCAGTTTCTCCAATTCTTGATCTCTCTTAAACTTCGTTCTTCGATTTTGAAACCAAACTTTTACCTGCGCTTCTGATAAGTCCAGTTCGTCGGCAATTTTTTGCCGTTCTTCGCCGACGATGTAATGATTTGCTAGGAATCTTTTCTCCAGTTTCTTCAACTGATCAGCTGTGAAGGCTGTTCGTGCTCGTTTGCGCTTTTGCGGATAACTATTCTGCTCATCAAACTCCGGCATTTCACCACTGTAACCATAATACCCCTCGGCTGTGAGAGTAAAACGACAATCCTTCAGACAAGCGAATGACTAACTTGAAATTTCCAGAAGGATAGTTGAGTCAAATTGCAGGTATAAAATTGATGGTCATTTCTACAAGTGCTGTAAGTTTGATGCGTTAATTTAATTAAAGTATTTAATAGTTTAGTGGCAGATTTCATCAGAATATACTGCCCAACGCAGCACCTCGTCTCAGTCAAACCACTTACTTCTTAAAGAGTTCAGTGTACAAGGCTTAATAAGACAACCAATAGTCAAATACAGCTTTTTCGGATTTGAGTGTACTGCAAAGATCTCAAGTAACACGGCTGAACTGAACTTGATATTTACAAACGCCATTCACAATCAAGTTTTTTCTTCAGTTTAGGATCCAAATTGATCAAGAACTGGAATATAATATTATTAATATGGAAATTAATAAAAGTCCCACGTGCACTAGCGCCAATTTTCTGAAACAAAATCTCGGTTTCAACCGCAGTTTAAAAGACGCACTTAAATGTGGTCAAGTCTGCTAGGTGCCTGCAAGGGAAATTCCGCAACTCAACCGCTTCCCATGGGCGCGTGCGACGGTGTTCAAAATTCCATCAACATTTCAACATTCAACATGGAAATGCCGGTTAGCGATTGTCTATGAAAAAAGTTCTGGCAAAAAACTAAAAAGTCTTATCGATCAGCTACACATTGCTCATCGGAACATAAACTGTTGTTTTTGGAAAGCCGAAAAGGACTTAAAGATTTATCGATTTCTTGGCACTTGATACAAATTAATGTGACTCGCGAATGGGAAAAGATGTTACCAAATACACTAATTATGATGACTTACCATTAGCATTACACCTTTTACAAGTTTCCGTGATTTGATGTACTAGAGTAGATATTCAAACGAGCACTGCAGTTTCCTTACAGGGGCAAAGCAGCAAGAGTACTCATTATTTCTGTAGGCATCCGCAAAAAAACTTTCGTGAGCTGGCGTGTATAACCGAGACATATTTCCCTTAGACTATTTAGGTCGGTGAATGACGAGATTTTTCTTAATGTCCGCAGTTTTCATCGGCGACGACAACATTTTGCATTGAAAGTGAAGTATTCACAGATAACTACAAATGTGAGTTCGCTATAAACGGCTATAAACTAATAAAGTAATCAATCACAAATAATATGCCGAGAAATATATTACATCAGATATACTTCAAACCGGACATTAGTTTACATTGAAGAGTCCCTCATAGGCGATGTTATCCTAAATGTGTATTCCATGTATTCGGGTGAGAGATAACAGCCTCAAATCACACAGAGATACAGAGATTGACAGGATCGCAGCAGCTTGAACTTCTCTGAACGTGTGAAACTTCGCACCCGAATGCTTGTCGTTCGCGCCCACGAGCTTTAAGTAAACAATTTACAAACTAAGTCAGTGATCAGTCAACGAGGGAACACAAATATAACACACACAATTATTTTCTTTTCGTTGGGAGTTTATACGGATGATTCCAAGTGAGATGCTATAAATGAAAGCTGCGTGAAGTGGTTGTTAAACAGAAAGTCAATTAACCGAACAACTACATAGACATACCGGGATGTGGATGACTCAAAAAACTGGGATAATTCTGTCGTTGGTGCCACGATGACATCCACGGAGAGGGAATACTTTGATTGGCCTGGTAGTCGGGCATTATTCCCTGGTATCCAACATCATTGGGGTAAATCATCTCTTGTAGCACCTGGCTGTTTGGAATCATGTTTGGTCTTTGTGGAGGGTAGACGGGATATTGCGCGTGTCTTGAGGAACTTGTTGTGATACAATTTGGTTCGTCAAACCGACACGGAGAAACAAGAGTTGGAATACTGAAACCATGACTTCCTTGAAGCATTGTTGCTTTTCCTGTGAAGACTGAAAGTTTTTGTAAGCTGAAGACAAGTGCTCACAATAAAGTATGCTGAAAAAAATTCAAACAGAGGTCTTGACTTGGAGAGGCTTGTGAGTAAGCATGTGAAGCGGTTATGAAATCAATCACAGTTCTCAAAACACAGTAATTATCTGCTATCTGCTCTGGAGAGGTCTGTAGATCGTTAGGTCGTTTGACATGCTACAAAGTATGGAGGTCAGCTATTGGTAGACGAGCAAAGCCCACGGTTTCAATATGTCACGGGTGTCAACGAGGCAAATTGACGAAGGAAACGCGAAATGTCTCCTTCAATATGTTCTCTATTTCGGTGGACGCGTAATGACAATTACAGAGATCAGATTTCGTCTCGTATAGTGGAAAAGCATTTGAAAAGCTGTGGTAATTAAAGTTTAGAGATAAGATAAGGGCCGGGTTTGTTTTCTCCAAATGTCAATGTTTGCTTTGAACTGAGATATTATTGCTGTATAAACATTTACTTTCACAGATTAGAAAACTTCTCTCCAAAAGGTTTAACTTATGGCGCGAGCGAAATCCTCTTGTTGCTAACTCGCTAAATTAGCCTGGTTTCCCCAGTTTAAAAGTGTTAAACGGTGTTACCGGGGACCACCGGGCCTGCGCGTGCTGTCACAGACTTCTGGAAAGTGTCATTTATGGATAAATCTCAGATTCAAGCGCTCACCTCCGCGATTTGAAGGACCCGGTCTGGTACCTATTTTGTGTGGCAATCTTGCAAGATCCTAAAAGGCAGATAAGGTTTTGCAATTTGTTTAAACTTTCAATGAGTCTTGAAAAGACGATCACATGAGGTCAACAAGTTATTTAGCTTGCAGGCGATTTAGTTAATGGCTGGTTTTCATGGTTTGAGCACGCGTGATGGGTAGCATAATGTTCGACAGAGCTGTTTGTTCAAGACGTAATGCCTTCCAAAGAAGATCTTTATCACATCGTTAATGGAAAGTGGAACTCTTGGCTTTTCTTGTTCCGTCTAGCCCCCGGGGGTTCAGAGTTCGCAGCTATATACAAAGCGATTTTATTCTCATAGCCATCTGGATAACATGCACAGCCTAATAATCTCTCCTTATAAAGTGGGAAATTACAAGCCTCACATGATCTCATGGGTCGCAAAAAGGATTTAATCGGTCCCGACTCAATTTGGAAGTATTTTTGGCTAACCCATTTATGACCAAAATTACGAATCAGGATTGTTCATGTTGAAGTTTGTGAAATGCCAAGTTCTACAAATAACACACATTAGCTGGAGTAGACTGATGTACGGCTCATTTATTATAAACTAAATGTATTCCATACTCATAGATTTTAATAAACTTGCAACTGGTTCGATGTGGATCTTGCAGTTTCACTGATGGTCTTTTTCAGATAAATCGCTTGTTTTTGTTTTTACAAAAAAAAGAGCTGCGTGTTAAGTTCTAAATAGTTTTAGAACCAATTTCAATGAAATATTAAACAGCAGAACTTCAGTGCAATCAGCGCCTCCCGACACTTCATCAGTTCTTTACGCGCTTTATTCTCAAACTGGATCCAGTGTCATGTAAATCTTTTTGCAACCCCGTTAGTTTTAGATTCCCATTTACTGTTAATCTGGAAGACCAAATAGTAGGCTTGAAGTAAAGTTTGAAAGAAAAAGTCAATATGGTGACGGTTAAATGCATCTGCTTTTTAGGAACGTGTTTTATTAAAAATCGTGCGTCGCATCTTACTCATTAATCAACCGTGTCTAAGTCAAGACTCCCATCCGACCCCTAATAAGGCGTGCATGCAAGAAGTTCATTTTGGGAATAGCGTAATGTCGTGCATTTGATCATGTTGAAAGGAATGCCAGTGAAGTACCCACTTTTCATAACTTGTTTGTTGACTTATTCTGTTTGGTAAATAGCAAGTGAGAATATAAACGCCCTTTAAATGGATTTCAAAACACGCACTGCCAAGTTGTAAATTTCCGAGTTTTCTGCAGACAAAACAGCAACAATAGGCCATTATTCGATTTCCTGTGAAAAGCCAGCAATTATCCCGCAAAGCTGCAAGAGGAAGCAATCTCTGTCCAAGTGAAAAAAACAAACTTTTTGTCGAGCCTGTAAATTGTTTCAAAACAAACAAGCTGACGAAATTTAACAGAAAAAGTTCTGAATGTCATGTTACTGATTTAATATATTGAAAGTTTCACATGAGGGAATAGTAATGAGATAATTAGAGAGATGAAAAGATTGCTCCAATCCTAATGGCTAATAAAAACAATAATGAAGACTAAATGTTTAGGAAATTGAGAAATAATAGATTTTCAAAAGATTTTGTAACGAAACGACCTCCACCTCTGCCCTTCTACGACCTTTCCGTCCGTGGGAGAAGATGTGGTTTCTTTTTAGGGATACTAAATTAATTGTGTGTTTTTCCCTCAAAGCAAAACCAGAAATTAAACAATAATTTAGAACATCTGCAAAGACTGCAAGTAATGCAAGTTTAAATTCCTCGTATCTCAATGCTAATTGCACCATTGACGGATTTGCTCATTTATAATACAACACGGCTTACTTGCAGCACGAACATCTCACCCTATTTCTGAAAAAGCACATCCACAACTGAAATCTTATCGTTTTCCTGAGGTCGCGGTTGCAATTTACAAAGCCGACTTTCTTGTAAGCCTTTAACAACAATGTAGGAAAACTCGGCAGTTAAATTTGGACAGGCATTCCCGATGATAACAGTTCATTTACACTAGGGATTACAAGTGCCAATGAACCCATTTCTCACTCTACTATCAACTGCCCACCGAAATGACGTTGGTTCCCAGACAGCGGCTTATCTCTGGCGACGGGTAACGTGAGGAGAAACAGACGACAATCAGGTCACGGGCAGAGTGAATGCTGGGCAGAGTGAATGCTGGGCAGAGTGCCCCTTTTTTGCACACAGGTACAATGTCAGTCTTTACTGACACTTCGCGGAAATGTTTCAGTCGCATATTTAACCTTCGGTTCATGTTTAGTAAAGTAACCCTTTCGCGAACTCAAATATGTACATCAATATATACGTGAACATGGCGCGCGAGCTCGATTTCTACCGTTCAATTTCTATGCACAAAATAAAGTACACCGAATTTATTACTACTGAAGAAAACATTAAAAAGGAGAATCGCACACTTTCGATGTCAATTATGAGAAGCCACGTACACACAACTCATAAGCTATTCGTACCTACACCGTTTCTAAATGTTTAAAACGTTGTGCATGCGGCGTTAGCCACAGTATGAGGATCTACAAATAGCGGTGTCACATCCCGTCTCGTTGCCGTTTTGCGTTATTCCCGCCACCCCGCTGAATTTAGTAATAATAAATAAATCCCGATCAATGCTGTACATAACAAACAATTGTGAAATTCTGTACAATAACCAAACCAACACAGTTATTGCCCAAGTTGAAGTCTATTTTGCGGAAGTTTCGGACAGCACTCAAGTTCATGATGTACACGCGCACGTTCGGTTCATTCCCATATCATTTGGTTCCTATATCATTTGGTTCCTATATCATTTGGTTCCTATATCATTTGGTTCCTATATCATTTGGTTCCCATATCATTTGGTTCCTATATCATTTTCTGTATCTTTCACTTTGCAAATTGAAGAAATCAAATCCTGAATCACTTAATTTGTCATCCCGAATGCGGATCTAGTTATTTCTTTATATCCCATTCAACAAAAATGCTACATCCCCCATCCCGACAAACAACATATGGCGGAACTTTCTGTATCAACGAAGTATCTGCGGAGATTCCCAGACCTTCCTCAGCTACACTCGTTCTTGAAGCTTTTAGCGTGCATGAATAATTTGGACAATTATTGTATACGCGATTTTGGTCATCACGTGTGACAAGACAGAAAAGGCCATGTACTCTAAAATGCTTTTTATTTTAATTACACTTTGCACCTATTTCATTTAAGCAAATTAATTATTTTCTGATCTACATATTCATTATTTACTTTGTTTATGTTTTCTTTAATTTGTGATTTACTGCAATGCAAAGTAGAGCATGTAATTGACTGTGTGAGGAAGAAAAGCACGGAAGTTTTGCGCCTGTAATAAACTGATGCCATGGAATAACGATGATCCACACGTAAACTAAAAATAGATCTGAAGTAATCCGTTTAAGCTAAATAAGTATATTTACGGCCTCGGTCAGGATTTTGCTTCTAACAAATGATACTATCTAATTACAAGCTTTTAATTAAGCTCTGTTATATGGCCACGATAGTACGCGCTTTCTGATTAGCTCTTGACAGCAAAAGATTTTATAATTTCATGATGAGACCGGACATTCACATATACAGTCGTATTCACACGGTATCAACACACATCCAGTCGTATTCACAAGGTATCATCACACATCCAGTCATATTCACACGGTATCAACACACATCCAGTCGTATTCACAAGGTATCATTACACATCCAGTCGTATTCACACGGTATCAACACACATCCAGTCGTATTCACAAGGTATCATCACACATCCAGTCGTATCCACAAGGTATCATCACACATCCAGTCGTATTCACAAGGTATCAACACACATGCAGTCATATTCACACGGTATCAACACACATCCAGTCATATTCACACAGTATCATCATACATCCAGTCAGATTCCCAAGGTATCATCACACATCCAGCCATATTCACACGGTATTATCACACATGCAGTCATATTCACACGGTATCATCACACATCTAGTCGTATTCACACGGTATCACATGTTAACATGGTATCATCACACATCTAGTCAAATTCACAAGGTATCATCACAGAAGCTCGGTGGATTTATACCATACTCTATCCTTTTAAGAACCATATAATTCACATTCAGTCTAAATCGTCTTTCTATCGACAAGAAATTGTTTGAATAAGAAAATGTCGTAATGGGAAGAACGTTTGGGTCTTAAAGGTACGACGTTCACAAAGCGGAGGTCTTGTCGTTCTCTTCCTTAAAGATACACCGATATGACTCTTATCATCACGGAAACGTCAAATGACGGTTCATTTGTTCCGTCAAAGCCTCGAATTGCTCTTCAACTATTTTAGTCTAAGAGGTTTCTGAAATTGGTCTCTTATAAATTTAGGTTATACAAAATAGAGGTGTTGGCGCAGTGGTAAGATAGACTCTGCCTCCCAACCAAAAGTTCTCAGGTTCAATCCCGGCGTGATGGAGGATTGAATACTTGTGTAATCTTCTTTCCCACTAAACTTCGCTGAGCTTTCCATACTTCTGGGGTCGGTAAAATGAGTACCAGCATACGTGGTCCGCTTTGGAACGGCTGCCAGAGGCGACTAAAAGTGCTTCCGGTCCCCTGGGGGTACACTTATCGTTGTACCGATTCTTTGAACATAGCCATTTGGAAAAGGGGCAATATAAATGAACCACTTTACTTTACGTGACAAACTAGAAATTGCTAATAGCAGGTGAAATGCTGCGACTAACCATGCACGTTGCGAATCCACAGTAAATATTGTTAGAAAGTGCCTTGGGCTATTGACTGCCTCAAGGGGCGACTACTTAGAATTGTTGGACTCGGCGAGTGACTGTTTTCAACAAGTGACTTTCTAATTTCGAGTACCGACTTATACAGTTCATTTTCAATGGAAAATTGAAAAGTTTATCGAGCTTGATGAAGCAGATAAGATATCAGTGAATACGTGCGCATGTCGTGAAATCCTTTTGCTGTCGTAGTACAAAACACAGACACTATAAAGATCCGTAAAACAATATTCCACACAACCTCGTTCCCAAGAGAGGAGAGGGAAGAGCCTGAGAACGACGTTGCATTTCACACGCTATTAAAATAAACAGTTAAAGCGAGAAAGCTAATGAATCTCTTTGAATGAGTCTTTCACAATCAACTCTCAGCTGAACCGTGGACGCGGTGAAAAGCAATCCATGGAATGCACGAATGCCAATGAGCATGACCAATGAGGTCACAGGGACAACCGCAGGCCATAAAAAGCACGGGTTCCTCGAAAAAGCCCTCGAAATTCGAGATAGCATGACATCCACTATGAGGTACGGCAAGGCAAGTCAACATGGTATTGTAAAGGTTAAAATTCACAAAATTTTATTTGAATTTTTTACAAATATATTCAATTTTTTAAATAAATATTCCTTCTTTGCAGTATTTATAGACACAATGGTTCAGGGTTCTTGCAGCTAACAAAACCTCATGCCATGTACTCGACGATACAAATCACGTGACTGATCCGGGGTGACGACAGGCGTCAAAACTCCTTTTATACAATCTTCAAACCTTGAACACGAGAAGCGATAAAATTCTTTGAATAAAATTTAAGACCTTTAAATACACCTCAAGGATAAAATAAGACTTTGTGAGACTCCGTGGGAACCCTGTGCTTGTTAAAATATTGTTAAAAACTTCTTGAAACTCCATGGGACCCCTGTGATTGTTATATAATGTTGTTAATATATTAGTTAAACTTAAAAAGCGTTTGCTTCGAGGAGTGATTATTCTTGCCTTATCTCTTCATATATTATTACAGGTTTTGTCTTGCTTGTCGCGATGCTGGCAGTCCAACTGAGCGTCATACTTCTACAGTGGCGGGTTTCGCCTTTTCTTCCTCCTCTTCAAACTCCTTCCGCACAAACCTTTGAATTTTCTCCTCCAGTTCTCGAGTTTTTGCAGCGAGCATTTTTGTTGCGAGTTTCTGGTGTGTTAAAGCCTCGCATTTGTCACTGAGCTGCAAGAGAGTTTGGAACAAACAAGTGAGCCCTTGGGAGCTGGCCAGCAGTATTCACAAGTCAGTACAGGCTTCCTAGAGTTGCTAACCCCAAAACACAGTTTGAGTCACAGACTGCTTTATACTAAATATGCGTGCAACGGATCTCAATTTTCAATAACTTTTCCATTATTAATTACAAAAGTCAAGACCATTTTATTTTCTATTTTTTTTGGCAGTTTCAGTACTGCCAGTTGAAATCCTAAGACCCCTCCTTCAAATATAATAACTTCATTGTATACCCGTGAAGGAATGGATCCAAAAGCTCAGTCAAAAACTGATAATAGCGCATTGTCGACAACTAATAATTCCTTTGAGAATATTCATTGTATATTGCCAATCAAAGACGCCAGTAAATTCTTGTTATTATTCAAAGTGTCGATGAAATTGTTTGAAGTCTGTCATTCCCGTTATGATGTGAAATTGAACCATGACAACACTTCTCCGCGTACCGCCGCACTTTTCCAAACAAGGTTTTATTCCTCACTCACAAACGAACATATCCAACGTCAATTAACGATCACAGCGAGTTTATTTTGACAATGGTCTAAAATGTGCAATAATAACTTTTGAATGACTGATTTGATTTCCACGCTCTAAATTCGGGTCACGTGAATAATTAACAATTATATTGTTTGCCAAGGATTTAGCAGAACAGTTAACAAGACCTTAATAGCTGCTTATACAGTATGAGTACAATGACTACAACCTCACAACCTGACAAGTCTTGCATGAGAAAAGCTCAGCGTCAGTATCAGATACAATTTCGAGGTTGGTCTGTTGTCTGTCAGTAGCAGCGGGTGTATCAGTAACAGATGGCCTATATAATGATGTCTCACGATCAAATGTCAGTTGTTGCTAGCAGGTGGTTTAACAACTATTGTAAACTTACAAGCTCAGGTACTTTCATTCATTGTAGTTTGCAAAAAAACCATTCATGGTAACGTTTTGATGGAAAGGTATTTTGCCAACACTCACCATATGGACAAGTCTTTGAACTTGCTCGTCTTTGTGTGTACGAAGCTGTCGAATGAGTATTTCCTCCTCAGGGCTCAGTGAGTCTTGCTGGCTGGGATCCTGAACGCCCTTAGACCTATTCTTTACACGCCAACTGAGCTTGCGCCGAAGCCACCCAGACTTCTCAAGCAACTCGAACAACAGAGAAGAGTTTTGGCTTAACTGCTCCTCATACGCGAATCTGTACGAGTCGGCCGCTAGGTGGGATTCCTCCTTGTCTCGCTTCATACTCTCAAGCTGCAGATATCAACAGAACAAATACAATATGAGAAATTCTGATTTTATGATGCCACTTAATTTACTACGACGACGTATGTTGGCAAGCTCTACAAAAGATACCTCAGGCCGTTCCTTTGGTCAATATAAATTGAAATTTTACAGTATTATCGCCATCAAAACTGAGCAAGATACTCAAACTATAAAAATTATGGTCACTTCCGATGTTTCAGGAAGCAACCATATTGCATAAACTTTAGAAAAGACTGCAAAACTGTATCTGAAAATATGCTCGACTAAATTACAAAGCTGGCACTTTATTATCGCATCCAATTCATGGCAAAGAAATTGATAATTCCATATAAACCAACAAGACCCTGATAGGTAGAAGATTAGGGATGATAATTCCACATAGCAACAAGACCATGATAGGTAGAAGATTAGGGATGATAATTCCACATAGCATCAAGACCACGACAGGTAGAAGATTAGGGATGATAATTCCACATAGCATCAAGACCATGATAGGTAGAAGATTAGGGATGATAATTCCACATAGCAACAAGACCATGATAGGTAGAAGATTAGGGATGATAATT
>JANSTR010223586.1:0-14379 GCA_025434805.1 Antipathozoanthus remengesaui | reverse complement strand
ACCTCCGGAACAGATCACCGTTGCTCTACCAACTGAGCTACAAGGCCAGATGGGAGCTGGTCGTGGGAAATTAAGATAGTATAAAGCGGAGGTCGTGGGTTCGAATCCCACAGGGGTCAGAGAGTTTTTCTCTTTCTCCGTGTGGGCCCATTTCCTTTCTAGGGCTATCGCTCAGAAGGAATTAATTGAGATATTTGTACAGCACTGTAACTTGTCTATATATACTGTAAGCTAGCACGAGGATTGGATATTACCAAGGTTTTTCACATATTGAATGAGTTAAAGCTGCGCACTTGCAGTTTGCTTGCAGTTCAGAGATGGAGCAGGACGGTGTTTAGCATGGAAGACTAAGATCCTTTTTGTTTTATCATCATTGAGTTGCAAGTTGTTCAGTATATAGCATTAATACATTGATGTCATTCAAACATATCTCCAACTTGAGTTTGGCGTGTCCAAGGTCGCTAATATCAGATGTGCTGTTAGTGTAACTTTTGACTGTTCATCTCTTCAACCTTCCACTTAACATTCTTATATTCGTTGTATCCCTAACTGATCCGGGGACGTTATCAGAAGCTCGCTGTTGCGGGATCAGCTGAGATAGAAAAATTCGAACATTTGTTCTGATTTCCCTATCCATTGAGAGTTTTGATGAGCTTTATATAAGTGGAGTGGATACATGTATGCAATCATAGAACGATATGGGTCACAGGTACACATTCTTGAATAAAGTCTTTACGGTATGCAGTGCTTGCTCGACTTCTCGGTCTGCTTGCGAAACGAAACGAACAGAAACGAATTCTGCAAAAATTGCAATTGTGGCAGCAAACTGTAGGCTGCTATTAGGCTGGAACTGATATGGGATGCCATGCAATGCAAACATTGACTTTTGGGTGGTCAATATTGTCAGGCGATTTAGTGTGAGAAAACGCCAAAAGTAGATATGACTAGACTGGACTATTAGCTGAAATAGAACTTTAGCCACTTTATTTCAAGGTCTGGCCAACTATTTAAATAGTATTTTGTAACCACTTTGGCCTTTTCATTTTCTTAATTGTTCTAATCGACTCTCTGTTGCCGGCAGATATCTGACAAGTGAATCAATGTAGGACTTGACTTTTCTTTCCATTTCTACATCGTTTTACCCTAGTGATCTGGAGATGACAGCACGAGAAGTTTGAAGTTGAAGCCTTAACATAAGACATTGTTGAAACTTCGGTCATGAGTGTTCTTTTTGCGTCTCACAATATACCAGAACTGCCGTCCATTTGACACAGTGTACCTGTACACCCTTCTAGGATCTGAGACATTCGTTTCTGGAAAATGAGCTGATGTCAAATAGTAAGCGACTAAAACAGAATCAGTTAAATGGGGTAATGAAAGCAGTGCTATTGGCGGATTCTCGTAAAAGATCAGTGGGCCCAAACCCGGACTTTGCAAGTAGATGTTAAAATGTTTGTACCAGACAAACACTCGGTATAAGGGGTGTCCTGACGGTCATTAAGCTTGGATAGGTCGAAGCGTATGCGCACTATTCCGTCTGCTTTTGGGACCACTACAGTGCCATCGCACCATTGTGTAGCGGATTGACTACTCCCAAAATAATTTCTTGTTGTTCCATTGTAGTTAGCTCTTTTCTCTTTGGACATGAGGGGGGAAGAGACACTTTTCTTCGTGAGTGATTAGTGGGTTTGATGACGTAATCTGGTCCTTGTACACGCGGTCAGTTATACCAGCCTTTCCACTTTTGCACTATGGCTGGCCGCCCCAGCTGACGTGACACGACAATAATGCCTTCTTGAATGCACTTTTCCCGGTATTTAAAATTCCCTGTGGACTGTCCATGCAGGGCTAGCAGAGTATTATTACCTGGCAAAACAAGGCTTTATCTGAGTTTTTTGTATCGGCACAGGTTACGGGCATTCAGAATTATTAATTTCAATATTATGTACCAAGCATTTTACTTCCTGGAGTTTCGATTTATTCTAGAATTCCACTCTTCTTCATTTACAGCGGTTTGTATGGACTGGCACACAACACTCCAGTGTCCCTTCTTGGAGCATCTACAACAAACTGAATCTTCGCCTGTCATGGTTGGGCGATTTCCCATGTCGATCACATTGGATCGTTGTCGATGTTTTGGACTGGATTTGTGTTGGGGAACTCTTACTGGACATGTTTCTGACATCCCTTTTGTTGGATACTCTGCTAGAGGAAATGGAGTCGACTTAATTCGTTCGCTGCGTCTTCTAAATGCAGGTCGCCTGCTACAATTCCATCATTCCACGAGCTGAACGAAGTTAACACTGATTAAAGTTGCTGTTGGTCTAATTTTCCAGCGGAAGATATCAATTTAGTAGAAATTCAGTCCCTATGGCAATTTCACATCCTTCTGTGACTTGCATATGTAAACTTACAAGATGGTGTCGGTTTCTTGTTTTGGTAATATTTGCAGGAAAAGTTGGAGAGTCTCCTTTTCAAAACCATTCAAAAATAAATAGACATTCTTGAAGCTGAGAACAATGTTTTCAAGAATTGAATGATAAGGGATATTTTCTGACCGACCCCTTTTAGTGGGTAGTTGGAACTGTAGTTCGGAAAACCACCAATTAAACCAACAGAATCCAAAAAGGATTAAGGCTATGGGATATCAACACTGAAGTCAGAAGACACTTATAATACAGAACTACGACCTCTTTCGAGCTGAGTCATTTCACCGATCTGTATAGGTCGTACGGTAAAAGATCTTTTCAGCACAAGATAAATAGAGCAAAACAGTGCCCGTCAGTTAACTTAACTAAAACATTTTTACGATAAATGGAGATATTTAAAACTTGTAGAGCCAGAACCTCAACAATTCCAGAACAATTAGAAAACATCACTTTAGTATTAATAACAAACAACCAAGAAAACCAGAACTGCATGCGAGTTATTCCTGATTTTTTATGTTTTTAAACAACACTGCTTCTTCTCAACTTAACTTATGTTTCAACTGTACTTGTTCAAAATATATGTGTTCTAAACTGTTATTCTGGGTTTAATTTCCTACCTTTTGTTTCTCTGAGACTGCCCGTTCAAATTTCCTTTCTGCTACTTATCCCACTAACCTTGCAAAAAATATTATATTGCTAATAAAATTTATTTAAAAATGGTCTTTTTCAGGTACTTCTCTGTATAGCTTAACGCGATAACAGCAAGAAATAAAACTCTACCAAAAACATGCCAGTTGCTAATGAACGGTTAAAAAAACGAACGCGTTAATTTCTTCCACTGCACAGCGGATGTTTCCAGGTATGACATGGTTTTTGAGGAAATCTTATGAACATTGACAGTTCCATTACTGCTAGGTGATAACAACTAACTAACTGTTTCCTTTGGAATAACGTCATCGTGCCAAGATAGTAATAAAAGCGTTTGAATGGATGAGATATTAATTGTACTCCGTGTATATTATTCACTTCAACATACAGAGGAGAACAAGTACTGCATATCTATGCAGTACTTGTTCCGCCTTGTTTTAGTATTTGCTGAACTCTTGGCGTATAATGATACGATCATGAGCTCCGGGAATTTTGATCCCCATTTCATTAGTCAGTTAGTTTAGAATGAACTCCTAAACAGATCCCTCTACTGACCATCTCGACTGAAAGGTTGAGTTAATATGAAATCACCCAGTCTCATTGAATTGATTTTAGAATGGAAGATTAAATTAATTTAGAGGAAGAACATATGGTTCGGAAAGATAAAATTTTATTGGGTGATAAAATAGCTACTTAATATACCATGTATATTTGCATTATATACATAATATTTACTTAACTAGTAATGCAGATCCATGAGGTAGACTGAACACTCCAAGCAATAATATTGTTTGGGTAGAGGCACTTTGTTCAAGCACATAAAAAAAAATTGGCGAGATGAGCGACATAGCATATCAATCGTATACAGATAAAACAAAACCATAAAAGGTATGTGTCACTGCCACGTTTATCGATTTACATTTTAATATACCGGCTGTACTTTGACTTCAAAATTAAAGACTCTACGCCGACGTGATTCAATTTTGTTCTAGTTAAAAGCTTATAAGTAGTGTCGGTAATCGTATGTTACTTTTGGTTAGCAGTTTATTATTTTATTTGTTTTCAGATGTTGTCAACATATTTTTTTGTCCCTCGAAACCGTTTGTGTAATAGATATAATCATACTGGTATTTTCAAAAGATTAGAGTGTAATTTATTCAGGCGAATTGTCTCGCGTGTGACTTTAGCCAGGTGACGAAACGTCCTCAAAAGCTATTTTTTTCACAAATTGCAGCTGCTAACATATTAAACCAAGTTCGGATCCTCAAAAGCTCAATGCATGGGGAAGCTTTAACTGCCACATTTAAAAGGCCTGAATATATAAGCTCAGAAATGAAGATCGCAGCGCAGATCCCAAAAGACATCACAATCATATCGGTTTTCTGCGCTGTTGCAACGCTGTTGTTGATGAGGACAATCTTAATCAAAGCGAATTCAACAGAATCTTCTGAAATTGTTGTTGCAGTTATTAGTTCCCAAACAACAAATCTCCGAAATCAGTTTGACATGGCAATCAACGACTTCAATTCAAAGAAACAAAATGACTCAACGCCTTCGAATAACCTTCAGTTTGTAAAAGCTGTACATATCATCCTCAGAGAAAATGGCACGAGTTTCTTTGAGCTATGGCAGCAGGTTAACAGTATTGCTGAAAGGAAAGTCAGTGTCATTTTTTACGAGAGAAGAACATTCAAGACTTGTTTGATAACACACATGGCAAGTCAGGTTCACATTCCTTCCGTTTGCTTGGTCTCCCCTGGCTGTACAGAGGTATGCTAAAGGTTATTAATTACTTTTTATGTTACGGCCATCGCTACTATACTCATTTTCTTTTCCTGTCGATTGATGTGGTTCGCCGCAGAAGTATCGGTCGGTCGGCAAAAAATTGCAATAGCTAGGCCTTAGATGTCTCAGATATTAAGATCACTTAAGTTCATGGAGTATTAAAATGCACAGGCTTGTCAAAAGCGAGTAGTAGACAGTGTTTAATAAAGTCTAACAAATTTACCAATGAACGTAACCTTATAGATAAAAATGCTATAAAATAATCCGTCGAATTTAGACCGACCAATTCCAAAGCGAATTCTGGCTTTCTCAGACAATTTATAATATGTTATTTAATAAGCTGAATGGCTACCAAACATATTTTAACCATATTGAGTTAAATCATGAGATAAGGCTCATTCAGAATCTTCTGCTCTAATGATAAGTGATAAAATACATAAAATTGGGTCCTGAAGTGTGTGCAATGGAGGGAGAAGGGGAAGGATGGAGGGCGAAGGGGAAGGATGGAGGGAGAAGGGGAAGGATGGAGGGAAAAGGGGAAGGATGGAGGGTATTCCAGAATGTTACCATAAAATGTGATGCCTCTCCCCAATCGGAAGACAAGAGATCGTTCGCAGACAAATGAATGAAGAATTGCTTACGAAATAGCATATTATTAATAATAACTGAATAGTTATCTAAATAGATAATCCATATATTTGATTAAATGGTGGTTTATCAAAGTATTGATAAACTGTTTAATAACATGGGCTAAAATAAAATGGCCCCTATACTTGTTTTTGTAACATGAATCACTTGACTCTTTTTAATAGATAACATCAGTCTATTTGAATACCTAAGTCGCTAAACAGCGTTTGCTTGACCAACAGTTTTCTGATTTATATTCAATTTGACTTTGTGTCTGTTTTTTTTGTGGAGGGTAAAAAAAATAGTTCAATCCATATCTTTTTATATGAGATATTATTTAATGGAGCCGAAACCAATTGTAGAATTGCACACATTTTAGGTATCCTACTCAATGATGATTTAATTATGATTTGTGTTTTATTTCAGGAACATGTAGTTGTCTGATCAAATACAATATGTAGAAATGGTAGTGATAGTATTAATAGTTATAAAAATAAAATTGAATTTATATTGCTCAGCTTTCATCAATGTACAGATTCGCACAAACAATACTTTAAGAACACTTTTTTTAAAAATCTATTAAATATCTATTAAAACTAAGAAACACTTTGATAAATAAATGTTTTGAGATTAAGTTTAAAATTATTAAAATTGGTGCAGATCCTAATATCTTTTAGCTGGCAGATCATTCTATACATAGGTGAAGCGGAACTGAAATTGCTATGAAAGTGAAGTCAGGTAGTAGTGGTAGTGGAAGTGGTAGCGGTGAAAATGAAAGTGGTACTGTTTGTGGTAGTGGTGGAAGAAGAAATGGAAGTGGTGGTGGAAGTGGCATTTATGATAGAGGTAATGGCGGTGGAAGTGGCATTTATAATAGAGGTAATGGCGGTGGAAGTGGCATTTATGATAGAGGTAATGGCGGTGGAAGTGGCATTTATGATAGAGGTAATGGTGGTGGAAGTGGCATTTATGATAGAGGTAATGGTGGTGGAAGTGGCATTTATGATAGAGGTAATGGCGGTGGAAGTGGCATTTATGATAGAAGTAATGGTGGTGGAAGTGGCATTTATGATAGAGGTAATGGTGGTGGAAATGGCATTTATGATAGAGGTAATGGCGGTGGAAGTGGCATTTATGGCAGTGAGTGTGGCAGTGAGTATGCAGATGGATTGTTGGTGAGGTAACCCACCAATATGGCAGTGAGTATGCAGATGAATCGTTGGTCAGGTTACACACCAATATGGCAGTGAATATGCAGATGAATCTTTGGTCAGGTTACCCACCAATATGGCAGTGAGTATGCAGATGAATCGTAGGTCAGGCTACCCACCAATATGGCAGTGAGTATGCAGATAAATCGTGGGTCAGGTTACCCACCAATATGGCAGTGAGTATGCAGATGAATCGTAGGTCAGGTTACCCACCAATATGGCAGTGAGTATGCAGATGGATTGTTGATCAGGATACCCACCAATATGGCAGTGAGTATGCAGATGGATTGTTGGTCAGATTGTTGTATTACACTGCTTGTACCTCCGATATATTAATTCTCGCTGTCCATCATTGTAAACGTTAGTAGCTCATGGAATATAATACATTCCTGGGAAGCGGTAAGGGCGCATCCTTTTGTTCACATATTTTAGATTCAATAAATTACTATTTATTATTGTCATGAACCCCAATGGGTAAAGGCAGGAGCTTTACGCGCTAAAACACCATAGTAACGTATATATTGTATATATTTTATTGCGTTGCTAAGTATTGCTTCTGGCGTTCTGTCTGTTTTTCTCTCCCAGTCTGTTGAAGAAGCCACGACAAGCATGCCTCCGTGGTTTGTTCGATTTGGGTACGCGCTACAAGACATCTTCAAGGTCATGGGTTGGAAAAAACTTGCTGTTATTGCCACACAATCGATGGACGGAGAAAGATTCCTGAATCATTTTGGAGAGGTCGCAGACAGAAACTCGCTTGCAATCCTTGCTGAAGCAAATGTGGATGTTCTATTTCTCGAGTCAGCGTTGAGTGAAGTCTACAAAAGCAGGGCAACAGTGATAATTTTGTATTGTCATCTCACGGAAGCAAGAGATATCCTGGAGTTTGCAAAGGAGAAGGATATGATTGGTTCAGACTTTGCTTGGATTGTAGTAACTGATGAAGAATCCCTGAATTTCATGGGTCTACCAAATGGCATTATACTGATTCACCCTGAAGGCTTGATACGGGGAAACAAGATGAAAAAACATATAGGACTTTTTCTCGATTTAGTTTTCAAAATTGCCTCATTCCCTCCATCCCTAAGTAAAACTACTTTCAACGCTGGAAATCAAACAGTCGTGAACATGTCTTCAAACCTTCATCTTTCAACAGGAAGAGAGCATGAATTATGTTGGTAAGTGTGTATTTATCACATATGTTTATTCTAAGGAATTGAAGTCAGTCAAAGTTTTCAAAATGACTTTAACTGTATCAGTGAGATGAATTTGAACACAAAATCGTAAATCTGGTAATACAAGTTGGAAAACGTTGTTGTTGTTGTTCTATTGTTGACTCGTCGTACAGAAGGGTAATCCATGGATGATATGTTCTTCATACAACAATCTCTCTAGTCAACATTTGTGAATGATATGTTTTATAAACAACGCAACAAATCTTTCTGGTTGCTATGTCTTTATACAACACAATTTATCTATTCAACCTTTCTGGATGATATGTTCACAATATAACACAATTTATTTATTCAATCGTTCTGGGCTTTATATAGTCGCTAATTAAGTAAACCAGAGGCTTGCCCATATTCGAACAATGATTTTTGATGTTCTTACGTTTCAATATTATTTTTTAGGAATCTTCATCATTCTCTGCTAGGAAAAAATGAGAATTTTAATCCGAAACCTATTTTACTGTCGGGTTTGACGGTTTCCAACACAAGACACAAACCTGGGAAACCTGAGAGAACAGCAGTGGACGTAGGTGGTTGGGAGGAAGGCGAACTGAATCTGTATGGCATTTTGTGGCACGGGGGACGATCTCAAGCTCCACGGGACGAGGCTGCCGTACCTCAGCTGCGACTGACACTGGCTGAGTCACCCCCCTGGGTCATGATGGGGCAACAGGACGGAAAAGGAAACTGTGCTGGACATTCTAGGCCTTGTATCATGCATCTTGGGGGAAACAAAACCAAGAAGATTTGTGTTTATGGTATAGGTATAGACGTACTTCTGCTCATTGAAGAACGTGCCAGATTTAAAACCATGATCCATTACTCATTCGACGGAAAGTTTGGGATGTTGGACCCCAGGACTAAGAAATGGAATGGAATGGTTCAGGAACTTTTGGAGGGGAAAGCAGATTTAGCTCTCGGATTGACTGTAGACGCCAGACGAAACAAGTACATCGACTATAGTTATTCTTGTTATGAAGTTGAACTTTCTTTGTTGGTTAAACGAGATAGCAAACTTTATAAAGGTGAAAGAGAAATCGATTGGCTAAACTTCATGAGGCCCTTCAGTCCCAAAGCGTGGATCGCAATGATCGCGGTAGCCAATGCTTTTATTCTTATTTTATGGTTTTCCGATAGAATCAGCCCTTATGGAAACTTCAAACGAACGTGGCAGAGGAAACGAAAACAAAGCTTCAGTATAATAGACGTTATCTTTTACACTTGGGGAATTGTATGGAGTCGTGACGTTGGTACACATGGAAGACCAAAGAGTTTTGGTGCTAGAGTGATGACAACAGCTTTCAGTTTGGTTGCTCTGATGATTGTCACGGCCTATTCGGCCAATCTGGCAGCATTCCTGATTGCGGAGGATCAATCGACAATAATAACTGGTTTCGACGATCCTAAGGTACGTTGTGTAGTTCAAGGTATTTCTGTGAAAGGAACTCGTTGCCAAACTGTTGATCTGGTGTCGTTCGAAGGCAGGGATAACAAGTTCGTTAGGCAAACGATCTTGTAAAAGTTTAAAGTGTCTTTCTTCTTACTAATTTTTCAAATGATTTATTGATCGCGCTTTATGTTATAATTAAGATGTTTAAAGGATATCGTATCATAATACAAGCATTCCAATACACTTAATGACTGCTCCTTCGGGAAACATCTGTTTTGTTTCCTGAGAATCTGATGTTATATAGCATAAACAAAATAAACCACGATTATCGAAGGGACAGCCAGGCGGTGACGCTTTGTTTATGTTTTGGTTTCAGCAAGAATACAAAATAGCTTTCGTCGTCCAAACTTATGAATGAAACTTAACTCAAAGGTCGCTTAAAACAATAACTAAACCATTCTTTGGTTATTGCTGGAATTAGAAAGTCGTATTTTCCCAGAAAATTTTTAACCGTAATAATTAATTAGACAATTGTGCGACGCCTTGTTTGTGTACAAAACAAAACAAATTTTCCCGCTCTCAAACGTGACAGCGCGACAGGGCACCGGCAGGGCAACAATTTTCCGAGATGTTGACCAGCCGGCTAACATTTGATTTGAACTCGCCCACGTGACCTCGATGTAGCCAATGGGAGCGCGAATTCGAGTTGAAAAAGCACTAGCTATATAACAATAGAATTTGTAACCTGATATGGGTCAATCGTTTGGACCCCATACTGTGAAAACTAGAGTGCATTTGAGAAACGTTTTCTTCTGACTGAATTATCCCAATCTTTGTTTTTATTTTTTTATCAAAACGTTAAATATAGTTGCTCTCTGGGATGAGCATAAAATTTTTAAAAAAATGCTTAGATGCAACATGAAGTTAATAACGTTGACTTATTCCTTTTCAAATATTCTAGGCCTAATTTTTTCTTACATTTTTTGTCACATGAAACCTACGGGAAAACTCTATGCTCAACTTAAAGATAATCCTAAAAATGCATTTCTGAAAATTTCAGGCAAATTGATAAAATTTTCCACAGAAATATCTTTTCTCAAAGTCGGAAAAAAAGTTCTGAGAAAAACATTTTTGAAATTTAAACATGATAAAAAAATTGTTTACTGCGCTTGTTTGTGTTCAAATATACACATCTCAACACTGTTGGTATAATAATCAGTTCAGAGGGCTCCTGCTTCAAATGTGCTGGCCTTGCTGCTGCTTCTTGTATTTCTCTGAGATTTGTGTATCAAACTTTTGCAACTGTCTTTTGTCTTTCTAGTTTGAATTTGAATATTTTTCTGTGAATTTTCCAGCAGGAATTGAATAACCACCTCCTGACTCCAGAGAATGATAAATTGCACACAGGTTTACATCAAATGCATGATTGTCCTGGCCATCTTAGTTATTGTTGACGAACTTCTAAAAGTTGTTCCTTCATTACACTCACTACACTTCAAAGAATGCTCTGGCAACAAACCATTCCTTGTTGAAAGGTTTTCCTCTACTGTCAAAGATCCTGCATACAAAAGAGCAACATTAGTTTGAAAAATCTAACTTTATGAAAATTTGTATTAGTATAAATTTGAGCTAATATTGTTTAGGGCAATCACTGAATGTCAAGTATTTAAAACTGAACTGAAATGTAAAATGTCAAAAGCTAACTAATATTTTGCACACCGATATCATAGCTAATAAGCAAAACTAAAATGAGTTTAAATCAGTTTCACAAGTATTAGAAAATGTAGACAAGCAATAAAAACAACGAAAACAAAAGGTTTACGAAATCAATATCAAAATCATAGCCTGACGTTTCAAAATATTTCTCACCTTCAACAACAACAACAACAACAACAACAATTTATTTCGTATCTCCAGAGTTACATTAAATGTTTTACAGTTTTATATACAGATGGATACTGGCAATCTGAAGATAGTCACCTAATCTCGTCAGATTGCCACTAGGTTGAAATTACAATTGATGTTGGTCGCACAAAGGGAATGATCGATACTTAAAGACGCCATCTTTACTCTGCAACCTTCCTCTCACACATGGTCCTCCGAAAGTGCCGAAGATAAATGCCCCAAGTCAATGAGTCTGTCCCACATCTTCTCCCGATATTTCATCATCAGAACTTACTGAAGAATCCTCTAAAGATTCGCCAGGCATAATTTTGGACCGTGATGCACTCATAGGACGGCGATGGACTTCTGGTGAATCCAATTGTTCCTTTTACGTAATAACAATGACAATGACAATTGTTATGTAAGTTTAAACTTTCTTTGAATTAAAATTATCGAGCTATAGCAAGCTTTCAATTACTACTGTAGTCTTGTTCACGCGCAGGCTGGTGTGAAAGCTGCAGATTGGTGTGAAGGCTACGATGCCGACTGGGACGGCTTAGGTGCCGTCCGATCGCGTATGTCCACACGTGTGGTAGGTTATACCGCAACCGTGACGGGCAGAGTGCACGGATAAAAATTGTTACTATTGAATGGATGAATCTACACGAGACAATGACAATAACAATGACAATGACAATAACATTGATTTAATCTTATATAGCGCAGCAAATCATAGTAAGATACTCTTGCGCGCTTTACAGTGGATAAATAAATAATTACAAAGTAATTACTAAGATACTACAACATACTAATTTGGGTTAGAATATGATTAAGTTATTATTTAGCTGTTTAATCTCAAGTTATATCTGCATGTGTTCTTGTACATGATGAGTTCACTAAGATATGCAGGAGCTAGCCAGTGAATGGCTTTAAAAGTAAGAAGTAAAATATTAAAATTGATGCGGTATCCAATTGGTAGCCAGTGCAGTTTCACTAAAGTTGGAGTAATGTGGTCAAATCTGCTAACGTTACAAATAAGACTAGCGGCAGTGTTTTGAACTCTCTGGAGCTTCTGTAGTTCAGTATTAGGCAATCCGTATAGAATACTATTACAATAATCGAGCCGGCTTCTCACAAAGGCATTCGCTAAAGTTTGAACTTTCAGTTCCTGATCCTTCTGATATTAAATATGTGGAAGAAAGCTGCTTTGCATGTCTTGTTTATGTGCGTATCCATCTTAAGTTGATTGTCAAACCAGTCAAACCAGCACCCAGGATTCTTTACTTAATTCAGAGGAGGAGAGAACCGTTGAATCGCCCACGCACAGGGAGGTGATGTTGACCTTTGCTAGTTATTGTCTGGTTCCAATCACAATAAATTCCGTCTTATCATCATTAAACATGAGTTTATCCGTTAACATCCATCTGCGTATATCTGCGAAGCACGCTTGCATGCATTAGCCGCGACGGCATCGGTGGCATGCTTGGGATCAGGTTTGAACGCGATGTAAAGTTGTGAGTCGTCGGCGTATGCGTGCACCTCTAGTAGGTGGCGTTCTACAATAGTGAACAACTTACTGGTACATAATGAAGAGGAGTGGGCCAAGCCATGACTCTTGAGGAACACCATGCTTAACTTCAAATGTTCGGGATGTTTCACCGTTAACAGATACTGACTGTGAACGCTTGTCTAAGTAGGAGCGGAACCAGGACAGTACACGACCCGAAATAACAAAGTCTTAATTGAGGCGATTTAGTAGTATTGTGTGATCAACTGTGTCGAATGCGGCACTTTATAGGTCAAGAAGAATCAAGAGAGTGAGGTGTTGCTTGTTCGTGACTTGTTTATGAATATATCATAATCATTTCTCATACGGAGTAGTGCGGTTTCAGTACTGTGAAAATCCCTATAGGAGGACTAAGCTTTAGGATAAAGACAGTTCAGAGTAAGGTGGTTGGGGCCCCAGGTCTGATTGAATACAGCACATTCGGTAAGTTTGGAGACAAAAGTTAGGTTGCTTATTGGCCGTTAATTGGGGAAGGTGACTTCAGCTTTTGGATTCTTAGTCTTGAGCGAACATCTGCATGTTTCCAACTTTCAGGGAAGCATCCGGATTCTAGGAATAGGTTTATCATCCTTGTGAGTGATGGTGTGCAGGCAACAAGGCATTGAACTGTTCAGCAACCCTCCAGTACGGTCGGAGTTAGTTGTACTGATTCGATCAGGACTGTATTTTCCACAATCTTTATTTCTGCACTCTCAACAATCTCTTTACAATCTGAACATTCACAATCACAATCTCATAACAATCTGACAACAATCTGATCCGAATTACAATTTTCTACTGTATATATACACGCTAAATTAAGGCTTTCACAGATTTACATATACATACATACACCCAACATCTGCTACAGAATTGTTCCACCAAAAACAAATGCAATGTACTTAAACTTATTAAACATTTTAAGGGTGTGAAACTCCGATGTTCAATTTTGAAGAAGGAACTAGATCTCTTGCAAACTGGATAATAACTGGTGATGCTTTTAAAAACCAACCAAAATTTGGTGACAAACCATTTATACGTGATCCGTCTAAGACCTCTAACCATAGAGGGAGTTTCTGGATCGGAACCTATCAAAACAGACCCACCACCGCTGACAAAGCGGGAGGAGAACAAGGAGACAATCCCACGGGTATTCTAACATTCCCTGAATTCAAGGTTGATGGACCACTTGTAGGTTTTATGATCGGAGGTGGGTGTACAGATACCCATAGTAAAGAGAGGGTGGAGCTTGTGGTTAACAACGTAGTTGTCCGAAATTATTCAACAAGAAGGTGCGCTGACAGAATGAGCAGACAGTCGTGGAATGTGAGTGAGTTCATCAACAAAACGGCTCGAGTGAGGTTGGTCGACAATTCGAGTAAAAGCTGGGGACACATCAACTTCGACGACTTGTTGATCCACCATGAACACTGCAAAGGTGAGTCCTTTGTAGCAGCAACTAAATATTTAGGATGTATTTGCTAATTTGTTCACTATGCCTTTACATGATAAAAATCATGTCCTTAATCTTGATGGCAACCATAACAAATATGCCCAAATGCATTATTCAAATATCTTTTCTTGTTTTTTTTTTACTCTAGTTCAATTGCCCTAATTTTTATTCTGTTGT
>JANSTR010223475.1:0-14381 GCA_025434805.1 Antipathozoanthus remengesaui | reverse complement strand
CTGAAAAAAGTCCGCTCAGAAACGTGTAAAAGAGGAAACAAAGTTCAATTTATTTTACGAACTGCTGACATAAGGTCCGCTCAGGCTTAAAGTGCACCCCCCCCCCCCCCGCCAAAAAAGCTGCGTACGCGCCTGAATACCTGTCATTTTTCAGCTAAAAGGGAAAGTGGATTTTAGGAAGATCAGCACGGCAGCACTTTCATTTACCAATATGGTAACTTCAGGATAATAAAAGAAAACTAAAGACGGAATAGGGTGTACACGCTACGATTTCTCCTCAACCCACACGTTGCTGCTATTATTCGTGTACTTCTTTTTAAAGCTACACCATGATAGTTTGATCTCGCTCTTTCGATTCCTTCACCTTCTCGGGATACAATGTGATTTTGTGTATGCTCGTTCTAGAGTCTAAAGGCTACTTTTTGCATTGCAGAGCTACATGCTTACTGTTTCAAAGTTGGCATATCGTTCGGCGTATCTGAACACCTGTCAGTTGAAGTCCAGCCGAAGGAAAAGAGTCGCATGAAATAACCTACGCGTACAATAAAGGGAAGAGTGGAAAATATCAAGCCGAGGTAGAACACCTGAAATCATGTAAAACAAACGGCGTGGTGGACGGAAGTTAAAAAGCTCAGTGGCTACTCCACTGCGTCAGCTACGCAAGTCCTTGCAACATCTCTATCTGTCCTTTGGATGACGTCTGCTTAGAATATGGTGAACTAGACTTTTCTGTCGCCGCTGCGCTGTTTTTGCGCCAGATTTTTAAACCTAACTTCAGTGGTTTCCCTGAAGTGTTTAAGCACTATGTACTATTGATTGACTTCGTGTTCCAGAGTAAGGAAACTCAATTTTAAGTTTTGCCAAATCCTTGAATAAATTTGACCCACTTTTGAACAACCGTGTCCTTGGCCATTACTGCATATAAACATGCTTTATTCAGTTGCAAAGAAACTGGAGCCACATTCGCTTCAAGACACACGACACAGTTTAGAAACACAAATATTATCATTGCTTGTCCCCGGCTGGTACAAAGTTCATAAGAGAATAGCGCAAACCCCTACAGTTCCATTTTTAAGTGAACGAAGTTTTTTGTAAATTAGTCGAGAACGGATAACACGAGTTTTGAATTGCTCTCCGTTTTGCAAAATATATATAACCCAAAAGTGACGACGAGGGAAACGTCGACGAGAACGGAAAAAAACGATGAACTTAAGTGCAGAATACACTAACTGCAATGCAACCAGCTAGACACTTTTTAACCGTCGTCTTGAAAACAAAACGGGAACTGAAAGGTGAATTTGGGGGTTTTGTAGTAAACGCTGCATGGAATGAATATAAACTTACATGATATTCGTTCGGCTTAAAAAAGTAAGCTTCTACTTTTACCACTCGTTTTCCTTCACGAAAAACTGAAGAAACAGATGGGTTAGACTGACCAACCAAAAAGAAACCTGGAATTGGAAATTCCAGCAGCCACTATCGTAATTCACCGTAATAAAAAAGATGGCGACTGGTACATTTACCATAATTCCTAGCGCGCGAAAAACATGAAAACGCTCATAAAAACGTACAGAAAGGATGTAAATACTTCAAACCTAGCATACACAATCTTGTTAGTGCATGGACACACTTGCCAAATAATGGTCTTCCAAGTGCAGCTATTCGCTGAGTTGGGCTCACAAGGCATTGTGGTCAAATGTACAGCCGCCATCTTTTTTGTTACGGTCAATTGTCGCTCCCGTCCTCAATATTAGCCTGTACTGCTTTACCTAGTCTAAATGTACCATCCAACAATGTACTATCCAACAATTTACCATCCAACATTATACCATCCAACAATGTAAATAAATGTGCCATCTACCATTATACCATTCAATAAGGTACCATCCAACATTGTACCATCCAACATTGTACCATCCAATAATTTACCATCCAATATTGTACCACCCAATAAGCTACCATCCAACATTGTACCATCCAACAATGTAATATGCCATCTAACATTATACCATTCAATAAGGTACCATCCAACATTGTGCCATCCAATCAGCTGTACCATCCAACATTGTGCCATCCAATCAGCTGTACCATCCAACATTGTACCATCCAACATTGTACCATCCAATAATGTGCCATCCAACATTGTGCCACCCAATAAGCTACCATCCAACATTGTGCCACCCAATAAGGTACCATACAACATAGTGCCATCAAATAATGTGCCATCCAATAATGTACCGTCCAATACTGTACCATACAACAATGTACCATCCAACATTGTGTCATTCAATAATGTACCATTCAACATTGTACCATCCAGTAATGTGCCATCCAACATTGTACCACCCAATAAGGTACCATCCAACATTGTGCCAGCAAATAATGTGCCATCCAATAATGTACCATCCAATACTGTACCATCCAACATTGTGCCACTTAATA
The DNA here is from genome assembly GCA_025434805.1 of Antipathozoanthus remengesaui. Taxonomy (NCBI): domain Eukaryota; kingdom Metazoa; phylum Cnidaria; class Anthozoa; order Zoantharia; family Parazoanthidae; genus Antipathozoanthus; species Antipathozoanthus remengesaui. The sequence goes on along the minus strand of JANSTR010223475.1, from coordinate 11,939 downwards.
AGGTACTATAAAACATTGTGCCATCAAATAATGTGCCATCCAATAATGTACCATGCAATACTGTACCATACAACAATGTACCATCCAATAATGTGCCATCCAATACTGTATCATCCATTATTGTGCCACCCAATAAGGTACCATACAACATTGTGCCATCCAATCAGCTGTACCATTCAGCATTGTACCATCCAATAAGGGGTCACGAGATTTGTGATAACGGTTGTTGTTAGCTTCGTTTCACGAAATGAATTCGGCAACAGAATATAAAACTGACAAGTTCTCGTTATTGAGTTCAGTTTAAAGGAGTTCGTTACCATTCGTTTTACAACTCTAGCCACGGGCAATGGGAAACGTTGGTTACGAGTACAGTATTCAATGTTTCAACAAATAATATAATCAAACCTTTGTTGTCGTGTATTGATTTGTGTTCGCGAAGTCCAATTTCCCTTATAAACCACATCTGCAAGCCGCGATCGATGTTTCGCGACTGTTTTCTAATGAACTCTTGCGAAGCCAATTTGTTTTGGTTCAACTTCTCCTGTCACCCATTCCCCCAACACTCCGCGCGTCATTATCAAACTTTCAACGAAACAAGGAAAAACAACAGGGTAGGAACTTAGTGGGCGTTGTCCCAGTATTCGCCAATCAGATGCGCTAATTTACAACACGTGATGTTTTTGAAATAGTTCAACCGCGTGCACGGCATGGCCTCGTTTCCAGATTAATTTAGTGGTAACTGAAGCCAGGCAGGTTTCCTTATTTGGAGACGAAGCCAGGCAGGTTTCCTTATATGGAATAGTGCCTTGCACACGGTTTGTCAAAAGATTTGCACTAAGTTCCTACCCTATTGTTTTTTCTTGTTTCGTTAAAAGTTTGATAATGACGTCAATATTAAACTAAGCCGCGCGGAGTGTTGGTGACAGAAGAAGTTGAACCAAAACAAAATGGCACCGCAAGAGTTCATTAGAAAACAGTCGCAGAACATCGATCGCGACTTGCAGATATGGTTTATATGGGAAATTGGACTTCGCGAACACAAATCAATACGCGACAACAAAGGTTTGATTATATTATTTATTGACACATTGAATACCGTACTCGTAACCAACGTTTCCCACCGCCCGTGCTCTAGCTGATAAATGCATGATAAAGATGATAAACGTCAATGTGTTAAACCTTGTGTGTTGAGATATTTTTGTGCGCGTGTAATGCGTTTCGAGCGTGGAACAATCGATCACGTGGCGGATAAACCCGAAATGTTTTGGTAGGACTAAATCCACGGTAATATCATTAAAAGGGGCTATATTCGCTAATTGCCTGATTTCATACCGAGCTGCAGGAGACTGGCACTATCCGCAAATGTCCGCTAGTTTCAGTTTCCCGCACAACCTCCCTATTTACAAGCGCGTGGGAAACTGGCACTAGCGGACATTTGCGGACAGTGCCAGTCTCCCGCTCGGTGATGATGAAATTGGGCAATGGTTTTGGCACATCTACTGTTACACAGGGTCGTAAGTCGCCTACCTTTAAAAAATCGCGTATCCAAGAATTGTTTAAAGTTAGATTTTGTAAATAAACAGCCGACTATGTCTCCCAAGTAAAGACAGCTATTTTCTTTGTCTCACCTCTTTTATTTATTTACTTTTTGGCAACCAGACCCTTATTCGATTCTGTTGTCTATCCGCCCCCCCTCCTTCATGTCACTAGTCAGCACCCTCCCCCCTCCTCCCACTTTACATTGCAAATGCACGTTCAAATTAAAACGAGCCCGAAGTCAAGTTTGAAGCGTTTAGTTCTACGAAGGTCAAATAACTTCAGTAAAGTTTGGTTTAGCGTAATCTGGTAACAGTCATGGTCACGTTTAACAGATTTAATTAAATGTGACTGTAGAGTGAAGTGCGGTGAACTGAAATGGAAAGTCAATCTTGAGGCGACGAGCGAGTCAAACATCGTCCTTCAGTCAAATTTAATTCCGTGGGATTTAACTGAAAGCGTGCAACGCGATTCCAAAATATCCGTTTCAAATGAAGTTTTTTGAACATGAAACATCTTTATGAAATAAACTCTTTACACATTTTAAAACAGTTTGTTGGTCGAGTTATACGCGGCATTCAATCAAATTCGGATGACTTAATTTCGACTGAAGGGCGACGTTTCGCTCACCACGAGCAAGTAACTTTGCAATACACTTGTACGGGGTGACGAGACTGGATATATCGTATGTGTCGGAAAACATGTTAGATATTTAGAAAACTGTTTATATATTTCCCCAAAGAAATTCAATAGACAGAAGTAAAGATGCAAGTTTTCGTCTTTCCGAAAATGGTATTAAATATGGCCTGCTGGACTCAGTCGCTGAAGAGTTGACGGGAGTCAAACTCTAGTCCCAGCTTGTTCTCCGATTCCCTCTAGGCTTTATAAACTCTTACGTACTCTCCTGGAATTTGAACAGTGTGATGAGATGGTATCGACAGTTCTGTCGTGCATCCTGACAACATTCAACCTCGCTTATAAGTTCGCGCATTGAAAGCTTAACTTTAACTTTAATATTTTAAACTTAAAAGTTTCAAACAGCTTTCGCTAATCCAGAAACTGATCAGATGTTGGCGTAATTAGCGGTTCTTGCTGTGGGAGGAAACCGGAGTACCCGGAGAAAACCCCCGATGTTGGAGAGGGACCGCAAACCCAGCTCACTTACTTCCCAGGCTGGGAATCGAACCCGGGTCGCGTTGGCGAGAGTCGAGTGTTGTTACCACTGCGCCATCCCGACGCCTTCCGTGAACTGTCGTAATTATTTGCAGTCTCGTTTGTTTCTTGTCGACCCTCGAGCTTGTTTGATTACTTTGAAAACTCTTACGTTTCTTGATCTGACTTTATAACAAAATTATTCGTTTCTGATAACTCATTAATCCCCTTACTATGTCGGCAACGAGTACTTTCAATTTTGCAAAATTGTTCTTTCTTTTCGCTCGTTCCAAGTTCTGCAGGGCTGAGACGTTTCTCGTTCACTGCCGGAAAATGAGAATGAGAAATTAAATATTCCTCTTGTTGGAATATGCATGAAGTTAGTGAAAGAATGGTAAGTAGCCGGCAAATTATCCCAAACCAGTCCCATACACGATCAAAAAGCCGGTTATAAAAGCTCTAAAATGTATTTGCAATGTTTCCTTCAAGGCTGCACCTACAGTATTTGCGGATTGCCAGGCTCAGTGGAAATCATTTTTAGAGAAAAGACTGCATATCGTATATTCTAATTCTTGTTAATCAAGATCTAATTAAGCAAATTCCTCAACGATAGTATAAATTCATTAACTATCTGCCTTTCATTAGCCTTATCTCCAGGATACTCGTATCAGAATGGCTTGGTATTCCGATATATAGAGAAATACGGTACTGGTCTGGATTTATCGTTTGCGCAATCTTTAATAGTGGAGCTCAGTGCCACACATTGTCTTTAATAACATCCACTATTTCAGTATTTGACAGCGTCCATGCGTCAGTTCGAGACTAAACCGCATAATTTTGCTTCTGAGAAAGATAAACAGCAAAAGAATGTCAATCTTCTTGCCATGCTTGCCCGTGACTTGCAAAAATTAAATCAATAAAGGGTACATTTTTATTTTCTGTACATATATTTATATATACATACAAGGACCGTGATATTTTATACTTCGCAAAAGATTTTCTTGTCGATGTAGAGTTTGATTACATGTCCTGCTTCATTTGCACTTGCGCTTTAGAAGACATTGTTTAAATTACCGTTATTTTATAAGGCATAGTTCTTAATCACTTTTACGTGACCAGTTTATAGCTGATAAATCGACAAAAGCTAAGTTATACATTTCACAGGTGGACTTGATTTGTATGCCGATTTCCGTGAATTAGCAGCTCTGTCTCGACTTTAAGCAATGGATCTGTAATTATAAATGCTTCAAAGAAAGGCCAATAAATGTAGATGGCGAAGTTGCTTTGCTCGTTCTCAGTTTGAAATATCTTGTGAAATTAAGTATCTCAAACCTACTAAATGTAGGAAACAATAAAGTTTTGTTGAAGTCCAAGTTTTTTTCGCGCGCCATTAGGTGGAAAACAATAGACAACCATTTTCGCACAAATTTGTCAATTCAGTAAGACTACTTAGTCTCTCATTATTTGAACAATAAATGGTAAAACAAAGTTTTTAGCTTCATTAAATTTGCAAAAGCTTTTTGAAAGGTAAGACTGTGGACTCATTAATAATCTCAAAACTTTTGCCAAAGTTAATAAACAGTTTTTGAAAAGGCGGGACTCTAGAAATATAGCTGTTAATTGGGCATTGTATATTTTTCACATAAACAAATCGTCCAAGAGCTATTAACAAAACAGGAAGCATTAGTTTGAGTTTGCAGTTCATTATTACAATGATTGCGAAATCTGGTTTCCCAAATAAGCTTGACTGCAGAAGGTAAGGAAACAACATTTTAAAAAAGTCTTGATCGGTTGAACTATTTTCAGTTTTGTGGAGTGTAACATCGCAAGAATTAATGGTTCAAATTTATTAATAGGCAGCAGGTAAATTTAAGTAAAACGAGAACATAAATGTAACTGTGAAGAGAAAACGCTATCCCAAGGGACAAATTAAACAGCAACCATTTTAAACTACGTTATGCCAACTGCAAGTTGGATGGCACTGTTTACAGATTGGAGTACAATAGATGAGGACCAAGAGAGGCTGTCTAACCAGGAATTAAACTTTCATTCTAGACATTGTTAAAGTGTCGAAAGCAGTAGTTTCTGATAAATTTAGATTGGTGGCGCTATGCTGATCATGAGAAATCTTGAATAGTTCTGTAAAACAACCTTCGTGCATGCCTGAACTATCTGTAAACATTTTAAGGTGAAGTAAAGAAAGAAAGCCAACAGAAAGTAACTCGAGTACGTGGAGAATTTGACTTCCCTATTTATCATTTTATGCCCCTTTTGAGAGTTTGTTAAACCAAGTGGAGTGGAGCTTAATAGCAAATTGTCGAAAACTGTAGAATGTGAATCTGTAACGCAACTTAAGAAAATATAATACCAACTATTTAGTTATCAACTTCATAAGTCACAAGCTCGAGCAGATATAAGTGCAGCGAGTAGATTACTGTATTGTATAAGTGCTACGCTTTTTTCAGTTGCCGTATTCAGTTTTCTTTGGACTCCAAGTTATCTTCGAAGTTTCTGACGTAGTTACAATTGCCATAGTTTCTTTTGCCGTTTTAAATTCCCCTCGAGAAGGCCGACTCAGTAGAGCTGATATATAGCGGCAAGATTCGTGCATTCAAATTGAGTCAACACTCACGGCAACAGCGAAAATACTGAATGATGCTGTTTGGATCTCCTCTCATTGCTAGAATTACTTTGTTATGTCCATTTTTCCATCCTCGGCTATACATTTGTTTTGCAAGAACCGGCTCTGATTTGGGAGCAGGGCCTGTTTGCCTGAACCGATTTTGAAAATACCGTTTTCATTTGATTGAGGGGTCAAAGTCCAAAGCACATGAAAAAAATGCAATTTATATAGCGGTTTTACCAATGTAATTCCGTCAGATATCAGATTTCGCATTCTAAGCGGCAAACTGACAAGAAGCTCTTATTGAACATTGCATACTCATTAGTAACGTGTCTCGGGTTATATATAGATTTAATAAAAAATTACGTTCATTTATTCAGGCTCGAGATGTTCTTAGCATGTTTTTGATTTTTGAACTTTTTCTTATCCTGAAAGTCCCTGACTACTAGTGATAACTTATATGGAAGACGCCGACGTTTGAAATGAAATCCTCAGTGCGAATTCCAATAGATGACACAAAATGCAACATCCTTATATGTAAAGTGATTCAATGGCCGTTTTTATTACAGGAGACGGATTATCTGTCTTGGCAATTTTGGGCAAGCTTATTTATAGTGCGTTCGATTATTCACTTGAGTATTTTAATACTCAACACTGCTCAAGTGAATAAAATAGGGGCAAGAAGACAAATGACCCCCGTTGTGTGTCTTTGAAGCCGATAATTATAAATCTTAGATACTTAGTCGGACTCTCTTTCAGTACTTGTCGTAGTTGGTCCCGTATTTATACTAGAGTGTAGAACAGCAGACGGATAACTGATTGGTCTGGACGGATTATCCTTCTCTAGTATATTAAGAATGACCAATGTGTTTAGAAAGTATTGGTATATATGGTGTGTCATATTTGTATGATCAGTTCAAAGGCAGGGGTGTAGCCCTAGAGGCTGAGAGTCCGTGCTGTGGTTTCTATCCCAAGCACACTTATAAGACTTGGGTGTTCATGGATTGTTAGGGTATCAAGCAAGCTCACGATAAACTTCTAAACTTGCGGTCAAGTTTCCAAAGGCAAATTGTGGTCTTATGTAAGTAACGTCGTCCCAATTGTCGTAACGGCACAGTCAGTCCAGAATGAAGTTACGTGCGAAGGGAGATTTATGGCCTCATCCGACGTCAACAGCAATGTTAGCTGGGGTTAGCTTCTGGGGAGTTTTTGCAAATAAAGACAAAGTATCGCTCGTGTTTCTGTACTGTGTGTTTAGAAGTGAATTCGTTCGCAACAAAACATAAAATATTTTTTCGTCAGAAAAGGTTTCATTTTAAAACTGGAACCAATTGTAGAATTGCACACATTTTATGCATCCTACTGGTGATCAGTTACTGATTTGTGTTTTATTTCAGGAACATGTGTCTGCCGTTCAAAATATATGTCCTGAGAAATCGATAATGCAAACTGAAATATAATGAATCAAGGTTACTGAGAAAGGCAAGAAAGAAAGTGAAAAATAACCAGACCAATCTATAGCTACAGGTTCCGCAATACGGCACAAAAATATTTTTGATATGCATGACAGCTGAAAAATGATTTTTAAAATACTTAGGTTTTGCTGAATACCCAATTTTAGTTTCACTCTAGATCAGTTTTTTCCACGTTTTCAAAAAATATAAAATACGATTGTGAGAAAACGTTTTTTCCAATTCCATTCGTAAGCCAACAGATACAACGTGTAGTGTAACTCCACTTTAGAATTCGTACAAACAAGATGGCAAAGCTTTTGAAATACAAACAAACGATAGCAAAGATATCCGCAAACTCTTGGGTGGCTGGGAAGACTATGCATGATTTTTAACGTATGTGGTGACTTTTAGAAATAGTCAACATGTTTATTAACATCAAAAACTTGGGTTTTGGACATCTCAAAATTTACCTTTAGACTCTCGATGAGACATCCAAGACGTGTATAAATGACACAAACGAGCAAATTAGGCATAAAAATATTTAAAAAAATAGCCCGGGATAAACGACTTGCTGCTGCCTTGCTTAAAATTAATGTACCACATTTCAAGAGATCGTCAAAATTTTATATGTCTTTTCATGAAACCATTTTAGGCAAACAAGTGAAAAACTGATAAATATCAACATTTCAGAAGATTTTCAATGAAGTAAACATTGAGTTCAAGAAAGTACCTCCCATCTTGCGTTTTGGAGCTTTTTATATATATTTATTTCACTGCATTTCCGCTTGGGATCATAACTGTTCATTTACAGTGTATCACATCCCTGTTGCGTTGAAAGTCAAAGTTCTTAAAGACTCAAAAGCGTCCTGTTACATCGCCTAACCAGATAATTAACTGATTAGCTTTATTTCCACCAGCAAATGTTAACAGGTTTTTAAGTCAGTAAATCAGTAGGTAATTTGGTAAACGATTGAACAAGTTTGGTTTAGTGTAACACAGTATTGGAATGCATGTCAAACTGCATGCTACTGTATTGCGCAACAAGGTTTCCGTTATATTTCTGACATCATTCGCAGCTTAGCACATTCAGCAGTTTTGGTTACAATCACTGATTTGGAGCTCTTTTGTTGACAACTGTGGCTTCTCAATGAATCAAATATCGGAAACTGCTTGTCAGGGAAGCTAATGGTACACGTCCTGTGAAATTTGTCGTTTCTTGGTTACCGGCGAATCACGGTATGTTTTCAACCCTGGAATTTGAACTTTTGAAACTATCACGAACTATGCGTAATACGTTTGAAATACGAAAGAAAGCCAGACATAGTTTTTGATACGAATTCTGAAATAAAATTAGCCCAGTGTATTCAAATTAACAACACAATCCACAGCCATGTGCTAATGTCGTGTTGAACGATCAAAGAATATTTTACAATTGTTCCTGTTCATTGTGGTTGATGTCACCAGAATGAAAAGCCAATTGGCTAATTACATGGTTCATATATTTAAGTTACAAACATACCTCCCCTAATGGTACAAATGCATAGTGCTTTTATGCCCCAACCTGTCGAAGGTCAAAATCTAAGTACAATGGGTTAACAAGATTTATATTAAGGAAGCATTGTTTTCGCTGCTAATTGATTTAATTTTCGTAAAGGACTTTTCATACAAAGACGATATTGGCATATAGGGAGTATATAAAACTGCTGCATGCTGGCTGATCATTTCAATCTGTAGATTGCAAGTGAAGGTCCTTGGACAAGTTCTTTCATATTTATATTGACTACCATTGACTACGAACATACAGTGACAACATGTCCCAAGAAACAGACTTCCTCTCACCTGGCTTTACAATTTCCAACTTGTTAGGTCTTGAAAAGCGAAATGTTGCCAAAGCAGAGATCAACAATAAGGAAGTATTGATTGAAAGAAACGACGTGATATTACACAACGGTAAGTCAGTTTTCAATCAGTTATTAAATTGTCTCTGCATCGCTCCTAGTTCAGGTTTGTAGTGGTAATGCATCTGTTAAGCTTGCAGCAAAAATTGCCGCTTAAATTTCAGAGAAACATCTACGAAAAAATCGCAACAAGTGACTCAGATAATTCAATACAATTTCAAAATTTCTCAGGACATTTTGTATATTTCGATGCCAACGCGCAGTTCAAATGAATATTGTGAATCATCCAGTACGCAGGAAAACAAACATGACGATGGTTGGCTGATTCGATTTTGCCCACTTCACCCATCGCATTCTTGCCTATATTTTATTTGAATGCTTATGTTATATAGTTATGTTAAGAAAGAGTAGTTCATAAAAACGTAGATAAGTAGTAGAAAACTGGAAGAAGCACAGTTTTAAATCAGTTGCAACAAACTGATATTTGGCCACTCTTTTTCCAGCACTAATTTAAAAATTATCAGAATGACGTTTGTTAGTTGCGTCAAGCTTTGTAACCCACACAGCAAATATGATAGAAAAACGTAACTGGATCGAGCTGAAAATTTCACTTGAGATTCTGGAAAGTTACAGTAATAAATAGATTTCTATAAAACTATAAACTGCGTCGGCGGGTAAATAAAACATATAATAAAATCAACCAAGGTCTGCCCAAACAATTTTCCGCGCCACAGTAAGGTGGGAAGAAATTATAGCTGGACGTCACGAACTTTAGTCCATCGTTGGCACATCTCATATCATCTCATCTCTTCTTAATCTTCGGCTCAAAAGGTCAGCTTTGTTCTTCCCGTGAACTATTTTCTCAAGGTTATTCCCGACGTTTTCTAGCAATGCTTTTTGAAATTGAATTCTTCTTGCACAATATTAAATTGAATAAAATCGGCGATAATGGCAGTCGTGTTCTGTCCTACCGCCCCGTTATCCGGTCACAAAGAGCGACGTGATAACTTTCTTTTCATTATTATTGTTTATTTCATAATTCATTGTTATTGTTATTGCTGCTGCTTTACAAAGAGGACGTCAGAAACAAAGCAGACAAGATAAGGCCTATCAAATGGGAGGGTTACTTTTTATGCTGTTGATTTTGTCCTTGGGGAATAGCTATGATTGTATTAAGAGGCACTACAAGTGGCACCTCACGCCGAAGGCACCCGAGTGTTCGCTTGTTGAATCAGATATTTTGCAATACGTCTTCTGCCTTCAGTATATATTCTTTAGTGGTGATAATTGCTCTAAATAGCTACTTTTTGTAGTTTCGCAACTGCATGTTAAAGTCTACGAAGACTGGCAAAAGAATGACTGAAAAAACCTCAACAATGACTAAATCGCTTATAATTTATGAGTCATAAGCACTAACAAGAAACGCCACAGCAAAAGAGGCAACAGATGGCATCAAACCTCGTTCTTATTTTGGAACAATTTTCATTTGAAATCAGTCAAAAGCTATGAAAATTCACGTACAAACTGGATAGGGAAACTGAAATTTGAATATATTTATTTCAAGACTCATTTTTTTAGAAACTACATAATAAAAAGGCACTAGGCATGTATTTTCAGCACAAGTATAATAACTTCTTAGAATTTTCTTTTGTAGTGTAAAGTCTCGAGACTTTGAACAATTCGTAAATATATAATCATTAGCTATCATTACATTATATCACATCACATTACATTACACAATATTATGTCTTCCTTGGAAATTAGTTATGTAAATACTTAGGTCGTTAACGAAACTGATGCTCAATTTTACAGAGTTTCCAAACGAGAAATCAGCACATAAAATGACAAAGGTTGACCGTCACCGAGTGAAGAAATCAAGAAAGTCGTCAGACGACGAAAAGCGAAGATACCGCGCGACATTCGACAAGGCACAGATTTACCAAATGGAAAGAATGTTTATGCTTAATCATTACCCCGATGTGGTTGGAAGATCAGAACTTTCAAAAAATACGGGACTTTCAGAATCACAAGTACAGGTAGGTCATCTTCATTTCATAAAACACAAAGGCAAGACTTACGGAATAAATATTACTTGCCATCGTCAATATGATAAATACCTCTCACGAGCCGAGTGCGAGTCCGTACGGTACATTACGGACTTCCTTTTAATGGCCACAGCGCAAAGCGAAAAATTGGGAAGGGGAAATGTGATTGGGCATAATTTACAAAGCGAACGAGGTTAATAAGTTGTTAATTACATGGCTTTGTTGAAAAATGTAAACAAACTTTGTAAATGACACTAAGTAAATACTTTTTTTAGAAAACTATAGACTGTGTTGGCGGGTACATGTAGGTGAAACGCATAACAACATAAACCAATGGTTGACGGTACAATTTTTCGCGCCGTAAGGCTGGAAGAAAACTGACGTTTCGAGCGGAACCCTTCGTCGGAACATCTTGACCTTTGCAGACGTGAGTTTTGGTCTCATTTTTTCTTGAATGAAGTGTCAGTCTCAGGTTTGATGAAATAGCTTCAGTTTCAGTTTCGGATTCTAAATGAAGGGTTTCGCATCTCGGCGAGTCTCTAATTTAACCATCGCCAGCTTTCTTCCAAACTTACGGTGTAGAAAATTGTTTCGATTTTATTATTTGTAAATGACGGTCGCTAGACCCGGCTGAAACTGACCAATCACTGCGCGTTGAAATCAAATTATAATGAAACTTACTTTTTGGATTTGCGTAATTGCGTCCTGGTACATGATTGGCAATTAAGTCAAACATTTTGTACTGAACAGGACGGAATATAATAGTTCAGTGAATCGAAACAGTAATAATAATCGTCTCGTATAGATTCATCCATTCAATAGTAACAAATAGTTATGTAAGTTTAAACTTTCCTTGAATTAAAATTATCGAGCTGTATACTGTGTGGATCGGGCGGCACCTAAGCCGTCCCAGTCCAACGTAGCCTTCACACCAGTCTGCGGCTTTCACACCACCCTGCGCGTGAACAAGACTACAGTAGTAGCACGGGCGGTGGGAAACGTTGGTTACGAGTACAGTATTCAATGTTTCAAAAAAAATTATACAATCAAACCTTTGTTGTCGTGTATTGATTTGTGTTCGCGAAGTCCAGTTTCCGATATAAACCACATCTACAAGCTGCGATCGATGTCATCGATCTTCCGCGACTGTTTTACAGTGAACTTTTTGCCTCCACTGCGAAGCCATTTTGTTTTGATTCAAACCTCGGCCTTATTCCCTTCTCCTGTCACC
>JANSTR010223254.1:0-14403 GCA_025434805.1 Antipathozoanthus remengesaui | reverse complement strand
AAAAGATAAAAGCACAGCATGAAAAGCACTTTGTTTACCTGGATCGTCCACATCTTCTCCTGCTATCCTGGCCATCGTGATTTTCCTTGATTTCTTCGAATGCGCGCTCAAAATATCCACGTGGGAGAGATAAAACAAAATCCGGATTCGCTGATTTGTCAAATGGAATGCAGTAATGCAAGAAATCTGGAACCAGATTCAGAGTGAATCCGAAGAATCCACTCTCGGGAGTGGATTCTTTGGATTGCAATCTGAAATCGGATTCTTGAAAAATTTGAATAAAGGAATGCATAATCCTGTTTTGGATTTGCAAATCCGGATTTGGATTTGCCAAAAGGAATGCACCCTTAGACTACTAGCTATACGTCAAAACCTAATCGAACTGGAGGTTTATGCTCATGGCTCGGGTAGCCAGGCATGGTTGGAGTCTGTGCTACTGGGATGTTAGCAGGCCCTGGCGCTGCAATGCTCTGCGTGCTTGTGTCTGATTGCGACTCAGCATTGGAAATTTCAGTCTCGCTTGCTTGCATGATCTCAGGTAACGCGACCGGTCTTGGTGTTACTGCATTGTCAGATGGCGTGAACTTATGTGATCTCTCAGACCTTTCATTGTAGTTATGCATTTGATCAATGTGATGTCTCCAAATTTCGCCATCTTCTAACATAACCCAACACGAAATAGGACTAGTTTTCTCAGTATTAGTCGCTTTCAACCATGTGGCATTCTTTGTGCTCATTTTTGTTTTAAGTGTGTGAGGCATAGGCTATCGGTCTCTCTTTGCTGCTAGGATATATATGCGAGATAACTGCTCCAATGCCATAATTGCTTCAATAGCAACTTTTTGCTGAAATGTTTCAAAAACTGGTGCATCGGAGAGTTTTGCTTTCAACTTGTCAAATGCATTTACTCTCAGTCTGACCATTTCCAATCTATATTATCACGCAACAACTCGTTCGGTGGGTGCGTGACTGTGGATTAGTTACTAACAAACTTAGCATAGTAAATAACCATACCAAGAAAACTCGTTCGGTGGGTGCGTGACTGTGGATTAGTTACTAACAAACTTAGCATAGTAAATAACCATACCAAGAAAAGATCACAACTGCTGTTGATTCTCTGGTGGAGGCGCATTTCTAATCTACCTTCTTTTCAATTGCATGCAAGCCGTGCATGTCAACTTTATCGCCTAAATACTCAACTGATGACTGCATGAATATGCACTTCTCGTGCTTGAGCCTTTAACCTGCTTCTTTTAAGCATGACAAAACCTTGCTCAAATTACCTAAGTGATTGGAATCACTTCTTCCCGAAATAAGAATGTCATCAACTCGACAAACGACCATCCGGGAATGCCTTGCAAAACTTGCTCGATTTTAGACTAAAAAATCGCACTGGTACTGGCTACGCCAAATGGCAAGCGAGTCGGGGAAAATAAACCATTGTGCGTGTTGATAGTTACGTATCCTCTAGACTCTTCGTCTAGCTCAATCTGCTGGTACGCGCGTGATAAATCTAATTTAGTGAATATCTCACCCCCACTTAGTGTGGCAAAACGCTCTTCAGGATGGGGCAGTGGATGTTGATGCACTTCTAAGGCGGAATTAATGGTGACCTTATAACCCCACAAATATGAATACTGGACTTGTCACCACCATTAACTACTGCAACTATTGGAGCTGCCCATTCGGAGTAACGAACTTTTCCCATAACCCCCATGTTTTCCAATCTAGTTAACACTTTTTCTATGCCCTCCTTTAAGGCGCGAGGAACTGACCTAGGCTTGAAAAACTTAGGCCTACTACCGGGTTTAATGTAAATCTTATCCTTAACCAACCTAAGAGTGCCTAGCTCGTCTTTAAAAAACTTCTTTGTGCTCACTAATCATGCTCTCAAGATCTGTGATTACCTTTGTTTATCGAACCCCAATCTAACTTTACTGTTCTGAACCAATTTCGCCCAAATAAAGCCGACCCACTTCCTTGCACTAGTTGCAACAGAAGCGTGACGCTCTGGCCATTGTATTCAACTTCAACAGATGCTTGATCTGTTATTTTCAAGTGCTCTCTCGTGTAAGATTTTAACTTTAATGGAGATGGTTCCAGTGATGCCGATGTCGAGAATTGCCCTTTCCACATCTGCTCCGACATCACACAAACTGTGGCTCCAGTATCCAGCTCCATTGAAATATCAATGTCATTAATACTGACAGGAATGACAATTGAGGGTTCTGGGCTCCCTGTCCCAATATTGAATAATCCGTGAATCTGATCATTGTGTTCATCAATGTAGCACACTGGTTTTCCTTTTGTTCCTTTGACCTGTCAGTGGACGCTTCCTTCTTCTTACAAACACGCCGGTTCTATAGTGTATGGCCTTACATTACAATTCCTTGAATTTACAGGCTTGTGGTAAATGGTTGCCACCACAATGGAAACAAGTTTTGGTGGGTTTATCCTTTTTCTGATAAGCCCTGTTGCGATTTCTACCCTTGCGACGTGCTCTGTTTATTGTGTTCACTGCCATAGACGCTAGCGAATTCTTCAAATTGCTGGTTTGCTTGTCAGTAGATTCCATAGCTTGGACTATGTCCGCGGCTCCTTGCCAAGTAAATTTTTTCTCTGTTAACAATTTCTTCTGGATGGTGATGTTCTTTGCTCCACACACGAATCTGACTTGTAAGGCTTGCTCCATAAACTCGCCAAAGTCACAACACTCGGCGTATTGTTTTAATATCGCCAAAAACTGGTAGTAAGTCATCCTTTGATTTAAAGTATTAAAAACATCAAGTCGTGGACTGACTGTGCCATTTAATGTATCTGTTGTTCTATGTTTCAACAATTTTGACTTGCAATAATAATTATTGGATGAATTACTTCGATTTTTTCCAAGACAGTTATTTCTTGAGTTCAGTCTTGCATTGAGAGTATTCCTCTTGCTACAGGAGCAAATTAAATATTATATCCATATATGTTCACACGTTCAAAAGCAACAGCACTTTTATAATGATGATTATTTGATGACTTAGGAAAAATTTCTTGAAATAGCTTTTCGAGCAAATTGTCTCAACTCTCTGCTCTTTCTAAAGATATGTGAAATGTATTCTGCTAGGTTCTCGTGAACGAACTCCTCGGCAGTTCTGATGTTTACCGGCAACCCTGGAGGCTGGAGTAGACGAGGAATTTCTGTTTAATGTGCCTTGAGGTGTAAAGATAAGAGACAAGGCCCGCTGAGTGGCTCCGAAAGTGGAGGGGCTGGCCGAGCGGGCCTTGAGAGAAGGCAAAAAGTGGTGTTCATAGTGAAAACAGAGTGAAGAACCACACTCCAGGCCTTCATCGTGAACGAACTCTTCGGCAGTTCTGATGTTTACCGGCAACCCTGGCTTTAAATTTCTCATAGCGAGATCGACAGTTATGGGATTTGCGAATTGTCTCATGTAATATCTCAACTGTTGTGTCGGTATGGTTACAGTATTCCTCTGTCAATTTAAAAAAATAAAGGAAACCGTTATAACAGCAGCAGTTGAAAGAACTAAACCCATTGTACAGTGCTTGTTTTTAAAATATCTGTCAGTCTGCAAAAGGGTTCCACTAAAATAATTGTAAATTGGCAAGATATACCGAATGCTACTGCTATCAGCAATATGATTTAAATCACTCAGCTAATGACTGATATGTGAATGAAGGTATATCAAGTGCTATATGAAATAAAATCTAAATACAGCAGAATTTATTCTCGTTGCTTACATTTGCAGTAGTTACAAATGCAAATACAACTGATGTTCACATTAACAATAATCATCACAATGTAAAAAGTGTAATATATATATTAAATATATACTTCTTACTCCAAGTTTTTCTCAAGTCGATTCCAGTTCAACTTTTACCTCCTGACTGTTTACTTAATTACTGCTTTGCTCACTTCGTCTTCGATCAATTTCAATGGTTTTCAGTCTTCACGATGGATCAGCACTTGGTTTTATAAAGCACAGTCTTCTCAAGGTTTCGTTCAAGTTTGTCTGGCAAGTTTTTAGAGTCAACTTTGATTCAACTGATTTCAACTGATGGTTTGCCTCACTGGGCGATCAATTGTGATCAGGGCGGAGAGAGATTGGGCGACGAAACGGGCGGTACGCTCTCACTGAAGGTGTGATGCAGGAGTGGGGCCTGGGTATGACAACGGTGCGCTCCTGCTTATGGCTGGAAACGATGTTTGAATGGAACCGCTTCTTTCATGTTCAACCCCAAATTTCTCTTCGTTGTAATTGTGTCGCAAAATCTAGGCGCTTATTAGTTAACGAGGTAAGATTGTATGTATTTAGAGAAATTCAGAGTGATTGTTCGTAATGAAGCCATTAAAATTGGTTTTATAGTTCTATGCTTCAAACACGATTCATGTCAAAAAAAATTGGGAAAATCTTTTTTTTCAGTCCACTGTGACACTCCCCGATAAACCACGTTGTCAGGACACATGGCTAAATTTCGATGAAGGAAGGCAAGGGTAGCATTGGTCTTTTTAGCAATATTTTCAACATGTAAATTCCATCCCATGTCATTTGTTGTGTTTGGAGGAAGTTGACGCGCTTCTCGAGTGAATTGCAAACTGCACGCACTGCTGTTGATTCGTCAGTCTGAATATGAAATAATTGGTAGTCATATTCCTTCCAGTTGTAATTGGACTTAACAATTGCACATATCCTTCGACAGAGTCATCTGAAAAAAGACATGTAAACAATAATATAAATATCTAGTTTAAATAACCTCTTCATACAGAATTCAATTTATTAAATGTTTAGTGTAATCCCCCACTTCCTTGGGCAGCAAAAGTATTTTCAGTATGCAGTTTTGTTGAATTTTCTTGTAAATCAGAATGCACTAGTTTTTTTAACAACGTTATTGGCAGCTCATTCCGATACATACACAGACAAATACAAATAAGTAAGGGAAAATTGAAAATAAATTAGAGTAAGCGAATTAAGAGGGTAAGCATGAATGGGACGTACTGTATAGTTCCATGCTAGGTGCCTCTCGTTTGGATTAAGAAAAACATATAAAATATAGTTTAAAACCAATAACGACTGTGGCATGGACAAGTACATACATGTACAAGTGACCAAGTACACGGAAAATCAATGTCAAAGACATCGTTAATTAAGGAAAATAGTGGCAAGTTAAAAAATGATTAAAGGTGGAAGGAAAAACAAGATGGGGAAGCAATATCGTTAACTATATAATTAAAATATAACTCTTGGAAAGTAGAATACTTGCAGAAAGAATGTTTCAGTATAAGATTGTGATTTTTACAGTGCCGGGTGCAAGAGTGGCTGGAAAAAGTATCAAAATTAAGTAGAACAGCATTATTAAAGGTCGTTATATCCGTACAGTGCCTGATAAAGAAATAACGATGATAAAGAAATAACGATGATAAAGATGAGACATTGAGCTGGAGATGAGTCGTTTTTGTAATTGATATCCCTGGATCCGAGTATCCATCTGGTTGCACGCCTAGCCCTTTTGGACCTGCTTGATCTTCATCTTTAGATTAATGTGGCTGGGCGACCACACCCTTTGTTGCGTAACTGAGTTGAGTGACAGGTAGAGGGACCTTCTAACATTGGTGTTAGTTAGCAAGGGACAAGTTTCTTTTTAGGAGGCCAAATAATTTGTCGTTTTGTAGTTTTTGTATGAATGTGAGTGTCCCAGGATGAGGTTTCTGTCACATTGAGTCTAAGATCTGTTTCTTGGTGTACCCACAGTAGCGTGCAGTCACCAATGCTGTAGTTATGAAGTAATGGTTGTTTCTTCCGTGTCACGGTTAGGACTTTGCACTTAGAGACGATGAGTTCTATGTTATTAACGTGGGAAAAGTTTGTGGCAAAGTTTGAAAAGGCCTGCTGTAATTGAGTGCAGTTGGACGAAGAGATGATGCTTCTCTAGATCTTCGATTCGTCTGCATACAGTGTGGCGTGCACTTCGCTTGGTGAGGTTTCAGGAGGTCGTTGATAAATATAACAAACAACAGTGGATGCAAAATGTTTCCGAGGGACTCCGGATGTAACTGGTGCCCAGTGGGAGGCTGAGCGAAGGCAAGATCAAAATGATCCATCCACCTATAAAGGATTTTGCTTCTGATTCCAGTTTGTTTCAGCATAAGCATCTTTATAATAAGTGATAATAATAATTTATGTTTATTCCGTTAGCTTGCATTTAATCTGAATTAACAAATAGTAATATATACAATAAAAAGGAGTAAATAGAATTAAAAATACTTTCTCTAATATATACAACTACATGCACTATTAAACATAAGATTAAGAATTAAGTTATTTTTCTCCTACTGTATGTGGTTTATAACTGGTGCATGTTCTTAGATTATACTGGACCTACTGTGTTTCTGGTTTGGAACTATGAAATGATAATATGGGCCCATTCAGCATGTTCGTCATAAATTGTCTACAAAGGCATCTCTTCGTTCTGCTAAAGATTGCTTATTAGCATTGCAGATAGCATTAGGGTATCGGGAGTCCGGATAAATAATGGTGAAAACTCTCTTTTGAACATTTTCAAGTCAGTCTGCCAGACATTGAGGAATGTCCTACATGTACCATGTTTGAACTGTGTATTCCAGTACTGGTCTGATGTTGGTTCTGTAAACAAATAGTAGCTGCTGTGATTTCACTCCTGCTCGCTTAAGCAGTCTCAGTGAGAACAGGCCCTTGGATGCTTTGGTTATTATATTATACTTTACATACATGGCAAACCCATTTTAAGTCCTCAATTATGTGAACTCCAAGTTGTCTGTAGGATGAAACTTGCTCAATGTCTTGCTGGTTAACACATACAGATCTTGTCAGGACATTTGGATGGATATAAAGTTTACCAACATTTCTTTACACTTTTTAGGATTGAGTTTCATCTTATGACTGATACAGTAATCATGAAAATCTTTAAGAGCTAGGTCTAAGTATACTGGTAGTGTTTCTGGGAATTACATTAAAAACTGTTGTGTCTTTGACGTTTCCCGTCTTTAAGGAGTCTGTTGATCATTATGGGGATCTTGTCAAACAGCTTATAGACATCCAGTATGACGAAGTCAACCTGGTATCAAGAGGTTTATGCGTTAGCCAGATCTTTGATAAGAAGTGCTAGTGCATCGCCTAAATCCACGCTGAACATTAGACAAATGGTCATAACGGCCAATGTGTGTAAAATGTGGTAATACATGACATGTTCTAAACGTTTACAACTAGGTATCAATGTTAGTGATACAGGTCTGTAGTTAGCAGGGCATAACTTATCACCCTTCTGGAATATTGGGGTGACACATTGTATTAGCCCTACATCAGTCAGGGGGCAGTCGTTTGGTGTCGATGGAAGCTTGAAATATTCTCTGCAATAACGGTGTCACGCTTTCCACACAGCGCTTTATTGCGGAGCAGGAACACCATCAGGGCCAGGAACCTGTGTTGCCTGGTGTTCCTTAAGACCCTTCAATAGCTTGTGTAAACTCCTGATTCAGTGATCATCACTATGTCAATCACACCTTTGCTGCACTGCCTTGCTGTGGGCAGGGTATCTTACACAAGGCTGAAAGCGATTGATGGCCCAGTCAACATTGGGCAATTCGAAGGCTCCAAGTAGCCATATGTTGTCTTGAACAGGAATTTTTTTCAGTGATGATCGCAAATTGTCAGTGTGTCTGTAAAATGCCCGGATAAAATTTGGCCTGCACCATGGCACTTCAGTTCAAATTTCACATTACAAATTAGTGCAGCAGGTCTTTTTTTTGGCGAATATTTAAAGTATTTTAGCCTTAACACAGGCTCTCGTGTGGAGAAAAGGGCAACAAAAAAAAAAAAAACGGGAGGGGAGGAGGAAAAGGAAAAGGAGCGCCTGTGGACATACATGGATAACGCTGCCCCAAAGACACGACTAGCGAGTCCTGCTAACATAAACTTTATACATTCAAGGGATTTTAACCAACCACAGTTTGGCAACAAATTCTTTCACATCAACCACTGTCGACACATTGTTTCATGCATTTTTGAAAAACAAGTTAATTGAAATCTTGCCTGTGACATCTGAAGCTTGCCAAACTCCAATCATAAGTATTTGACGAGTAGAACTGGAACGTAAAATAATTAATAATTGTGAGACTGCCGAGAATTGCCATGAACAGTACTTTTTTGAAGACATTCGTCTACATTAAAAAACCATGTTTTCCTAGTTGTGGTTTGGCTTATTCTTGGGTGCCGCTCCAACAGATCAAGACTTTATAAACCTACACATTGTTTGTCTGGCAAAAATTATATGGTTTTCATGTTAATTTTTTTCTCTAGTTTTGATTTGTTTTTTAACCCGTTTTGAGGAGCAAACATTTTGGTGTGGCACTGTGAGAGAAAACCAGAAAAGATTTTCACCTGCACTGAAAGCAGTGAAACTTGTGAATCAAGTTAATTTTTAATTCGCTCGCTTTCGGAATTTAGTTTGCACTATTTGGAAGGATAAGGCAAAAAGCAAAAAGATGTTGCTCTTCTTTTCACCCAATACAGCCTAAACCAGTCTGAAAGAGTGAAAAGATAGAAGAAAAGTCATGACAGACTACTGCATACTAAAATTGTGATCGACTGACAAACTGAAGGCTATCGGTTGCTACAAATAAATGGGGGTAATAGATATGCACGATCACTACTACAATGTTACTATAAAATCTGGTAAATGGTAGAAATATCTCTTCTTTTTCGTTGCATGTATCATAAATTCTTATATTTTGTACAACAGCTGATTGGCGAGTTCTGCGTTAGACGAAAATGTGGCCATCCTTCAGCAGAACCTTCTTCTGAGATTGAACATGGTTATGCTTTTGGCAAAGTTGGCGAGAAGTTCTAGGGTTACTGCAAGAATTGTGTCCCAGGAAATAATAATCTCAGGAAAGCAATTCTCCAACTGGTACAAAATCCAGTGAGTGAAGGAAGCTGTCTTTGGCTGCACGACATATGACATGCATCTTCACAGCGGTGATTGCTTCAAAGAGTGACATAAAAACTTGTAAGAAGAAGAGGTAAGTTAACTTTAGAATATCTGATGTTTTTCTGATGTTCTATGCAAAAGTTGTAGTTTAAAACTTGTAGCAAAATTACATATAAAATTACATATAGTTTTCTTTCACTGAACCAGGATTTGACATGACTTGCCATTGCTAAATTGGCGGGAAATTTGAATTACTGTATTGAAACTTTGGACATCTCGATAATTTTACTGAAGCAATAATACTTGTTGAAATATATATCAAATATGTATGGAACTAGCTAGATCAAAATAAGCCTTATGACTTTATTATAAGCAATTGCAGGATGAGAAAGTTTGACCCATTTTATCAAGTTCCCCGTCACGTTTAGAAGAAAATGGACCAAACAATGACCAAAGCAATTCAGTATGGTGCTCCAGTAAAAGTGTCTAGTAAAAAACAGTTGGAACGTAGTGGGAAAGTGTTGAGTGAAGTGAATGTACATACTGTAGAATTAATACTATAAATGTATAATGGAGGCCATACAGTAATGAGCCTTGTGATAATAATTGCAGGATGACTGAGTCTGATCCATTTCATCAAGTCCCCCAAACACACTTACAAGAAAATGAACCAAAACTCACCAAAGCCATTCAGTATGGTGCTCCAGTAGCAGAAGTGTCTAATGAAAAAAACAGTTAAAAGGTAAGACACACATTATAGTAGTGAGAAAGTGTTGGGTGGAGTGAATCTACATACATGTACATGTACAGTATAATACAATAAATGCACTGGTCACTGGCTTGCATAAACTGAAGGAAAGGAGTATAAGAGATGTTTCGGTGTGTGTTGGTGGAGATGCATGTATTAATATTTCAATAATTATATTTGATGGAGAATTCCCTGGAATGTCATCATCATCATTCAGACCAAATCAGCCTAAAAGTCATACCCTTGAAGACAGAACATACCCTTATACAGCAGTCAGTATTTATAGGAACAGAAGCTCATAAGACTAGAAGCGTATATGTTCGGTTTCATGCTGGCACACTTTCCCGACCAATCAAATTCTTTCATCCAAATATGGATCGCGTCACGGAGTTGTTGTGAAGAGCGCGTTACATTTAAAAAATGGCGGACAAGTGTTTACATTTTTTCCATATTTTACATTTTTAAGATGCCTGAGCCGCGACTTGCTATTGGTTGCAAAAGAAAGTTGCAATTTAAACCAATATTACCGAGATTAATTAATATTCCCCCTCAACATCCGGGTGTTGGAAACGGCAAAATCTTTTTCGCGGCTTCTTTTCAAGACAACCCGAGCGAACAAGACGGAGCTGGTTTGTGCGAGTCCGCACATAATTTCGACTGGATCGAAGCTGTCCAGTTTCAGGTAAATACAAACTTTCCATTGCTTCAGTGTCAAGTTTGGAAAAATACGAAGATGAGAATAACCTCGAGTGCATGGTAACCAGGAAAACGCTTTCCGAGGCAGATCAACTGATTGCCGGTACAGGAACAGCCGCCATTTCTTTAAATGTAACAAGAAATGGTAGATACCAGCTGAACGTGCTACTGCAGTCTGTAAAGCAGGGTATTCTAAAAGAAACCCACCTATACGAGCTTTTACAAGATCTTTATGCAACGGACAAGGTAATTTGCCCGGGACTGACAAAGTGTTATGCAGAAGTACGCATGCAAGAATTTGTCAAATGATCCGAAAGGCGCTAGAGTTTGGAGCTTTCCATTGTTTAATCGAGTGGACAGCGAGCGATGTCTGCTCTTTCATCGTCCTAGAAATCGCCTTCAGAATGTCCGCAGTCCCATGTTTAATGTGTGTTCCAGCTGTAAAGTTCTAAAACACAGAATGGAAATTACCGCGAGAAAGCGTTCCAAAAAGTCAGGGGGCAACCTTGTGAAGCAAGTGAAGTTGAAGACCAACTGGAGGTTTATGTCCCCGAAAAGCAAAAAGTCATGGTTGCGCCATTACAAGGCAATTAATTTGAAGCTGGCAAAGAAACTAAAACAAATTAACAAGCTTCGAGTGCCACTGTCGCAGCCCATAATTTGGAGATGCAACAGCTGACAGGAATTATCTCAACAAAATCTACGGTTGGCCGTATGCATATAGATTAGTTAGAAATCTGTGGAAAGCCTAAAGGTAAGAAAACACTTAATTGTAAATGAAATGCACAATGTATTTAAACTTTCAAAAGCTATCATTCACGTGCACACATACCACGAAGAGCTTCTTTCCGTAAGTGTCGTGGGCCTTCTTGTTTACAGCTTTGGAAAATGCTAAATTGAAATTTGCCACAAATGGTAGGACTACTTGCTTCACCATAAATAAATTGCCGGAATCAATAGATGCAATAAAGCTTGGCAGACATTCTTTCTTGTTGTCTTCAAGGATCTTCAATACTTCAAGCTCCTCGGTAAACATTTCCCTTTGCTTTGGACTTGGGATTTTTGTTTGGAGAACTCGCCACAAAAATTTTTTCAACTTCAGAGCGGCAGAGGAGACTAACTTCAGCTAAGAGGTGAGGTCGTCTTCTGTTTGCTATTGGTGTTCTCTCGCCTCCTCAACACTCTTTCTAACCGAAACCTCTCTCTGAAACTCGACAGTTTTATTCAAACAATATAAACGAAGCGACTCGAGATAACACGACAGAACTAACAAGAACTTCCGCTTGTCATACTCTTCACTTGCACACGTCTCCAAAATTTTATCTAAAAGTGAGTTTCCTTCCTTGGAAGCCTCTGATAATACATCTTTGATGTATGAACACCACGATACCTGTAACTTGCCGTACTTATCAGAACCTTTAACTAAACCAAATATTTCAAAGAATTTCTTACATCCCTGAATCAACAGCGGACGAAGTGGACTGCCTTTACTTTCTAGTCCTAGGGACGAAACTAGCGATGAATTATCGACCAAATACAAACCCAACCTGGATTTGCACTTCTCACAAACAGCATTAAAAACCTCCTCCTCGTTTAACAATCCTCCCATATCTGAAATGTTCTTAATCTGCAAAGATGACAATTTCAGTTGTTTCGCTTACTTCGCCTGCTCGGTGCTATTTTTGCGTGACACAAGTGTACTTTGGACGTGAGACATTTGTCGAGAAAAACTGATTGCGCCATTCGCGCGATCTGATTGGTCGGGAAAGTGTGCCAGCATGTTTCCAAACCAATAGCTGGAAGTTACACGCTTCTAGTATTATGAGCTTCTGGTTAAACCTATTGCCACGAAACTTTCAGAAACTATAGCAAGATTAATGATAAATTTTTTACGTTAGTTAGGTGACGTCATAATGCATAAGCTATAAAAATATATTACCGACTGTTTTGGGGAAAGTACTTGCACTGTCACACACAGTTTGGATAGCTATAGGTTATCCATCTTCTGTTTCGCGTACTTTTAGCTCATGTCATCTTTCGAATCCTTGCCTTTAAACTGGCATGAAAATCATTTTCTGTTCTCTCTGGTGGGCTCTGTGACTTTGCCAGCTGCAATCTTTATTTTATTTTGGATAGTTTTGAATATATCATTCAGCGATCTTGACTATATGAATGGTTCACTAGCTCCTTTGGTCTATGATAATCCTTCAAGACAAGGCAGCCGAAGGTTCGGAGCAGCAAAGAACCTGCAAGGCAGCATTTTCATTAAAGCAGAACCTGCGAGGAAGCGTTTTCATAAAGGCAAAACCTGCGAGGCAGCACTTTTGGCAGCGTTTTTGTTAGAGCCGCATACTCTTTGCTGAGGAACAATAAAAACAATAACTGAATAACTCTCCAAAAAGTACATACTTTCATAAGCTGATACAGTGACATCTCTACACTTTTTTTGTAAAACAGATAAAAGATTTTGCATCAGTTTACCAATGTAACATGGTAGAGCTACAGTTGAACATGGGTTTTGGGGAAGAGAATCACGTATTCCTGCCTTCTTTCTTGTTTTCATGACATTTTCATTTTGGAACTTTTTCTAGATACGCTCGGTCGAAAGTTCTGGGTATGCTCTTTGTTATGTGAATCATTCACGTCATTTGTCAACTTTCTTGTTTTCTTCCCCCCGCGGTCTGAGAGAGCTCAAAAAAGCCCGGTCCAGATAGGGTTAAGACGATCGCAACGTCGACGAAAAAAGGCTTTTGAATTCGTTTTCTTTATTCATTTTTTCGTACTTCGTTTACTTCGTAAAACTTCATTTTTTTATTTTACATTTATTTTTGCAACAGTATGCGGATAGCAAAAATTAAAAGCAGTAATTTTGAAAGCCACGCGCAGTTTGAGATGTAGAATCTTCAGTGCAGCAATCAAATTATCTGCAAAATCTTTCTTTGCAAAGTTTTCTCGTTCTGTTTTTCGAGACGACAGTCAGTGAACGTGTGCGGTTGTTGCCTTTTATATGTACACAAATGTAAATCTGTAAGTCCCTTGATTTGTGTTGCATTTTTCATGTCCCAGTCCTCGTCCCATACTCTCTAATATCTTGTCCTTCTCAGTGACCTACTTGACATTCCACTTCCGATTATTGTATGGTCTGCCCCACGTGTGACGTCACATTGCTCTTAGATTTGGACTTGGCGGTTGATCCTATCCTTTTTAAGGTTTGTCAGTCCGTAGAGAGTAACAGCAATGGCGAAAGGCATGTGAACGACAACGACTGACCACGATCGTTCCATGCAGCATTGTTCACAGAGTCCTTACTTTTTCAGACTTTTACCTTTAACGTTTTCAGTTTATTGAACTCATGACCTTCCAACTCTTTTTCAACCTTTAGTCAACTAAGTGAGTATGTCTAGAAAGTCCTACGATACTAATTGTTACGTATTCAGCCGAAGGGTAATTACAACCCAACGTTAATCAACCGTATTACAATTTCCCCTACGGTATTCAGCAAAAGGGTAATTGGCCGCACAGTAATTAAGCGTATGGTAATTAGAGCTAGGGTAATCAGCCGAACGGTAATTGGCTGTAAAGCAATCAGCCCAGGTGTAATTAGTTATAACGTACCCCGACCTCAACCTTTCTACATGAATAATAAATGAAAATTGCAACCAGTATGAGAAGCAATTAATATTCCAGTTTTGCACAATGTTACGAAAGTTGTGACAATTTGTTTCGAGAATGCTGAAAGCTTCAATACATAAAATATACAACTAAATGTACTAATCATGTTTAATGTAAAGTAGAAATGTTGATGATACATGACAAACCTGTATATTGGGGTTACTTCCTCCATCAATGAGTGCCTTGGCTGCGGCGATATTGTTTCTTGATGTGGCATAATGCAACGGAGTTTTTTGGAGTGAGTCGTGTACATTGGGATCACAGTCTTCTTGTTGCAACAAAAGTTTCACAACTTCTCCAGATGTATCAATGCAAGAACT
>JANSTR010223143.1:0-14404 GCA_025434805.1 Antipathozoanthus remengesaui | reverse complement strand
AGATAGATAGATAGATAGATAGATAGATAGATAGATGGATGGATGGATGGATGGATGGATGGATGGATGGATGGATGAATGGATGGATGGGTGGATGGATGGATAGATAGATAGATATTATTATATATATTATAAATAATCGGTATTTTACTAGGGTGATGCAAACAGACGTTTTGAAAAACAAGAGAAGAAGGGATCAGCCTCGTAGTTCTCGAGTGTTTACATCAATCTAACTGTTCTTTCATACAGTAGCAATTAAGTGTCCGTACACTTAAGTTTGACGTTTAATTCTACATCTTAGCCAATCAAAAGCACGCACTGCATACGCCCTATTTTTAATGTAAAAAACTATAGAACGACATGTTTTCTCAACCGCCACAGCGTTTCATTCATACGAGTCCTTTGAAGGGCCGGGAAGGGGAGGGGGGTGGTTAGTTTGACACGGGAAACTATGAGGTTAGAAGTGTTATATAGTAGACATAGGAACAAGCATTAACAGATCATTTCATAACTAAATGAAAATGGAAATGAAAGCAACAGGTGAAGTAGTCAATAATATGATACACAACAGAGGCAATAGGTTTGTTATATGGCAAGATACTACGCGTGTTCGGATTGGTTCTTGGGCGGTCTGTATACATTCTATTATAATGACGTACGGGTACGCATAACCGCATGTGCGAAGTAAACAACATCCGCTTGCACGGTGTTATTGTACTTTTCAGTAAAAGGCCATATATACCTCTTATTAACCGAAGCGCGCGGGCCATGAGTAAAAAACGAGGGTCCGTAACTTATGGTACGCATCGAGCAAACGAGGTTAATAAGATATTTATTATATGGCTTAGAACCTTTTTGGTCCTTTGAGACTGGAACTAGGTAATAGAGGTCTGCGCCTTAAGACGGACCTGGAATTGACCAATCAGAGTGTGCGAATTTAGCCAGCCATATAATAAATGCCTCTTATTAGCCGAGTGCGAGGTCCGTACGGTAAGTTATGGACTAAGTTTTTTCTTTCCTTTTATGACCCAAGCGCGGACCGAGCAAACGAGGCTAATAAGATATTTATTATATTATCAGTCAGCCATATAATAAAAAAAATACTTATTAACCTCGAACGTTCGGTCTTTGCGGGAAATATCAAACTTCGTCCTCGACGCACTGGCCACACTATAGCTCGGTCAATACAGCATAGTATCAGTTTGATATTTCCCGTACAGACCTCATTCTCGGTTACTAAGTAGTTACTAATACTTGTCAAAACAGCTGTACGAAGTACATGCAGCCCAATATACATGTACATCTCTTCTCACATGGACAACAATGTAGTACGCCGGCTACAGCATGTGACCTCGACAGCATTGGTTAAACAAAAATTCGGATTGGTTGCAGTTCAGTACTGAGGTATCAAACATTGTATTCAAAATCGTTATCGCCATGTAATGATCAAATATACCTTGAACGGACTCTTGCAGAAAACGAACATGAAGAGCAACGGTTGGGAGTGGAGACTGGGGAGAGATTCGATGATCTGCTGCAACATCTTGTGGAAGATACTGGCAAACTTCAGAGCGAGGCCAACAAATGCATTCAGGCTGCTGATGAGATTGCCATCACGTCTGGAATATCGAATGGCAGCTGTGACAAAGAGAAGCCACAGATAAAGACACTGTGTCATAAAGCTCGTGTGCTACTTGACGCACTTTGCACCAGCGCGCTGAACTGTCAAGAGAAGAAAACCAAGATACGAAAGCATTTGTTCCATGAGAAGGTTGAAGCGATAGTGCTGCAGGCAAAGGTCGGTCTACAGATTGCCAATGGGTTGGATATTGATGAGCCTCCTGCAAAGAGACCTTATGTTCATGCATATGGGGAACCACTGGAAGACAGAAGGGAGAATCGCGGTGACCTTAGCAGAAAAGAAACTCCGCTAATCAGAAAACCACAAGTGGAGTCCAACATGTCTGACGACGTGCTACCTTCTGGTGTTCAAAAAATCGTGACAAATGCTGAGAAGCCCGGACTACTACATCATAAGTCTTGCCAGACTGTTGAAAATGAGCCTGGAAACGACGTGCTGCAAGAAAGTGTAATTGCTGAGCGGGTGGATATGTCTTGGGATGATTACCCGGAGAACTCAGCCTTCAAAGCTTACAGGTCAGACGTGGACGCCATTGTAGAGCAACTGAACCGCGAAAAGGAGTTTGTTCTGAGAAAAAGGGAGCAGTTGGACGAGCTGAAACGGGAACAGGAAGCTGTCAACGGAAGGAGGAGGGCAGAACTGGCGTCGTATGTTCACGACCTGATGGCCCCCCAGGTCACCATGAACTCAAATGAAGTGATATCTAATGATGCCGCTAACCCTAAACAAGTTATCATTCTGAGTGTTGATAAAATGAAGGAAGTAATGAGGGAACTACTAGATGAAAACAACAAAGAACTACAAAAGAAAATCACGCTGGCAAACATGCCGCACATGCTTCCTGTTCCAAATCTACAAACAACGTTTAATCTGGAAGACGAAAGGGAAAACCAAAATGCTGTTGAAAAGGAATCAAAATATCGCTCACTGGGAAAAAGCGCTATCAAAGACTTAGATATCATGAAGAACAAAGTCGAAGATGTCCAGAAAATAATCAAGCATTTTGTATTTTCTATCTCTTCCAGTTGCCGCAAGCAAGACACCATAAGGTCACAAATAAACTTGTTGGACGAAGAACTTAAAGAAAAAACATCACAGTACGAGATCAAATGCCGCGATTTGTCCAAAACAGCGCAAAACGCGTCGGAGCAGGAAATACATCTAAAAAGCCGACTAAATGCGCTGGCCTGTGAGAAGGAAGAGATAAACGCGGAGTTGAGAGAAGTGTTTGATTCCCTTAAGGAAAAAGAGTTGGAGCTCGTAGCCAACACACAACAATTAAAGAATCAACAAGCCCAGCATGATGAAATACAAGAAAGTTTACGGAAGAAAATTGAGGCCTTGGAGCAAGAAAACGAGAGCCTCTGGCACGAGTACAAGGAGGCAAGTGAGAGGGCTGAGCAGAGTGGCCTTGAGAGCAAAGGTGTGGTCGATCAGCTCGCGAATGCACGGGGTTACCTTTTGAATCTGTTCGAAAGCTTGAGTAATGTTGACGATGGGTTACAGCAAGCTCGCGATATGGGTCTCTACGAATAAAGGTACTTGTCATTACGGGGTTTCAGTATTATATGTCAATTACTTAGTGCAGTTTTTGGTTATATCAAGAAACATTGTCTTTCAGTTTCAGTAAAAAGTAATGCCGTGGTGTATATCAGTAAAAATCTTCAGTTCTTCTGCTTTTGCACTTGTCACAGCTGCGTTTGTCACGAAGGCAAACAAAACGTTTTTTCGGTATGACAATGTTTGTTAAAGTGGACTAGCATACCGACCTCACTGGTTAAGCTTACAAGCAGAACTCTTGGAGAAATTGCATCCATCGGGTTTTGATGTACTCAGCAATGATAATATGAAACACTGTTATTCAATACTAGCAAAGTACAAAAAACGCAATCTTCGCGGATTTACTAAAAAAATTGTTCATTGCATTTAAACTTCCGCTGTATTGTTGGTCGTACTGGATTGGTTTTCTATTCTCATGATATAAGGATCAGATTTGAGAACTGTACAACTATTTGCGATACCCTTTCTATAGTATATGGGGTTCGTACAGTTTGCTGGCTCATGGCGATGTTTACACACTGCAGTTATTCGGCTTGCTCGGCCTACTGCAAGACCGCTTCCGCTGCAAGAATCGGACTGCTACAACATTCTTCGTGTAGTTTCCAACGATTTTAAAAGTTTCATATAAACAGAAGAGACTGGGCCAACTTGTCTTTCAGCCCTCTCTAACTCTCGCCAAGAGACGTCCTATTTTTTATTCTTCAACCGACAACTTAAAGTCCAAGGTTAGTTTTCTCGATGGATCGAGTTTCTTCTGCTTATCGTGTGGAACGGTCGAGGCGCGATAGCAAGGGTGATGCTTGAGACCGACTATCAGGATTTTGTTGTCACAATTCCGAGTTTGGTGGATTATCGTTTTCCATATTCCTTGCGATTCTTCAACGCGTTCACATCTTTCTTGTTGTCCCACAAACTTGTTACACATGCGTATAGGACTCTAAAACCAAAACGTCGGAAGACTTGCTGCACTTGATTGTCACACGCGGCATGCTCAAAACAGTTGCTGCAATCATTGCAAAAAGTAGAACCGAATTCCACTTTCTGTAACGATTGCAGCAGCTTGTGTCGCAACGATTTTGACCACAAACAATTGCAGCGTGTAACTAATAAATTCCAGACATTTTTCAGACTAATTGGCGATGTAAAAGAAACAAAAATCAGACGTCACTGCCTTAACGAATTTCCAACACAAATCCTGCATCTTCAAACACCAACTATTTAAGCTGCATGCACCGAAATTCCAGACTTTTTCCAAACCTTAACTGCAATTTCCAGACTTTCCATGGGTCTGAAGAAACACTTTATCCAGACACTGTACGACCCTCAAGGTTAACCGCGAACAAACGAAAAAAATATATTTACTTCTGTGGTAGCCACTAATCTTGCTATTATTGAAATTCCACGAGATATGTCTTGCGTGTCTTACGTTGCGCAGCCCCTGTATCTACTGGACTAGTAAAACTATTCTGCTTGGTTAGAATCGTGCCTACCATGAGATATTTCTTCCGTAAAACTACTCTGCTTGGTTAGAATCGTGCCTTACGTTACGCAGCCCCTGTATTTACTGGACTAGTAAAACTACTCTGCTTGGTTAGAATCGTGCCTTACGTTACGCAGCCCCTGTATTTACTGGACTAGTAAAACTTCTCTGCTTGGTTAGAATGGTGCCTTACGTTACGCAGCCCCTGTATTTACTGGACTAGTAAAACTACTCTGCTTGGTTAGAATCGTGCCGACCATGACAATGAATCCTCGTCAACACCCACGAATAGAATAATAATCAAGGCGGTTCCGAACACGTAATGCGGTTAGTTCTTTATTTATCAGGAATCTTATAGTCTTGATGTGGCTCTCACACCCATTTGTTAAAGACCGTGCTCAAGATTTGAGGACAAGTACGAGCATGAGTACGAGATTTCACGCGCGCGCATACGTACATTGGCAAACTCGTAGTCGAGAGGACGACTTTTGCAAGAAATCTCGTACTGTCGACAACGAGTTTGCTAATGTAACTAAATCTCTTACTCGTACTCTGATCTAAAGGTCTCTAATTCCATGTTATAACAACCATAATTCTCAACACTTATCCTGCACGCGTTACACAGAGACCGTTGAAACTGCAACTTGCTATTTAGGAACATCAAATGCGCAAACAGAACATATGAAAGAAAAATTAAAAGGGAAATTTGTAATTCTAAAGGTGATACAGAGTGTGATTTTGAGGAATTCGACAAAATGAGGGAGTATCCCGGCCAATGTATGTCGCACTTGTCTAAACGTTCCATCATGGAACGTTTTGACCATGTTAATGTATTTGATAAACCGCATCTTATTTCACTAGTACAAAGAGTCCTTCAAGTCCACTTTATCTTATATTATAACGATCTGGGTTCAAAACTAAGAAATGGAATGAGGATGTCTACTTTAAAACATAGGCCGGAAATGGGGGTCCTCGGGGGGAGGCCGGTTTCCAGGCCCCCAGTTCCCTTCACTCCGTGGTGGCCCCCAGTCTCGCTCAGCTCTACCAGGTTGTGATATCCAGTCCCGTTCACTGCGCACTGGAGGTCCTCGGTCAGGTGGGATCCAGTCTCCATCAGAGCGTGGGGGCCAACTCCCAGGCCTTCCTTCAGTCTCTGGACCTTGAAACCGAAACCCAGGAACTCCAGATCGAGGACCCGAAAAGCCTTCAATTGGTGTGGGTCCAGGAACCACTGGTCCTCCAGGCCCAGAAACAGGAGGAATGGGCCCTCCGCTGCCAGGTACAGGCACTGGTCCAGGTCCCATTGGGACTTGTGGTGTTCTCATGCCTTCAAATCTTGGAATTGGACCTTGGTCCGGGCGAAATGGACCTTGAGGCACAGGTGGCATGCGGGCAGCTTGTGGCGGTCCTTGGCTTGGGAAACCACTGACTGGTGGATGTTGTGGGCGCATTCCCTCCATGAAGTATGCCTCTCTAGACAGGCTGGGAACAAAATGTCTGCCATCCATAATAGGAACATTTCCAAAGGGCCTCTCCGTGGGTAGCATGGGATGCGGAGGCACAACCCCAGGCCCCTCCCGTGGGGGTGCTGGAAAGAACAGTCCTGTAGCCTGCGGAACAAACACTGTAGGTCGTTTTGCCTCACTTTCAACATCCTCTGCTCCATCACTGTCGCCACCCGCTTGCTCTCGCTGGTGGCGCCTCTTGATGTGTGACTGCAAATCCCTCTGTGAAAAGTAGCTCCGTCTGCAGCCAGAGATCCCATATCGACTGCCACCAAATGAACACACATACACACTGCCCAGGGGAGCTCTTTCAATACGCTGGACTCCTTCACCGCATCTAGAGTACAGGGTGTGCAACATGTCAAGAGTTGCGAATCTTTGCTAAATCAATAATATTTTGATGGTGACCCTCAAAATCATCAGTGAACTATAACACTCTGATTAGTGTTTTGGCAAAGAAAGCTTGTGGAAGATTTTCTTGCTTCCTGATTCGTAAATATAAACAGATGGAAAAAACGTTGCTACCAGGGTAGGTCAGAAGGTAGATTCTGGTGTATTGTGACCACGTGCAACACGTATATGTAAGCTTGGCCAACCCTCTCAGTTACGAACAAACTGTCGGCCAAATCCACACTAATATGCTTTAACTGGACTTCATAGAGAGGGCACAGCTTACTTACCTGGGACACTTGCCTCCTCCCTTTTCTGCACAGGATAAACAGAACGAATGTTTGCATGGACTCTAAAGAAAGAAAGCAGGATAAACGTGTTAAATCTGACAAGTTGGTGTAAACTAACGTTGTCTGAATCTCTCAAGTTACTGTAAACTGATTCACTGTTTTAAAAATTGATTAGGCGTACATAAAATTATGATAAATACCTGCAGATAGGCCGCATGCCCAACTCTTGATACACGTTTTAGGAAGAAAATGCTTCAACACAGAGAAAGTAAGTTCAAATGTAACTAGTCTTCTTGAACTCGCTTGCTACTTGACAAACACAGACTCACAGAAATTGGTTCTGTTTGCCCAAGGTGCCTGGTGATACACGCGGATGTTCCAAGGTAGAAAGATTGGCTCATTTACATAAAAGACTGCAGTCCTTGTTATAAACACTTTTGTTTAATGATTTTGTCTGAGTTGCATGTGGTTCAAGCTTTCACAGTACATAGTACAACTTAGTTGACTTGTTTCAAGTCACAATTGTTTACTGTAACAATCAGAGATTGTTTAACCCCAGTATGAAAGTTGTTATACAGTACTACCTACACAAAATATATTGTTTCAAAAGAAAATTTTTAGCATAGACGTCATTCAAATTGCCTACTGTATTCACTTGTGCAGCCCGCACTCACCCTGATGAGTGGATAAATACCTAATCTGAATTCATTATTCATACTAAAATTCTTGTGAGTTTACAGTCGGTACCCATGCATACATTGTGAAATTTTATAAACACTGTGGCCTAAATATGGGTGTTTGCCGTCTGTACAGACGTCTGGCATGACACAGATAAAGTGTAACATAAAACACTTTTGTTCATATAAATAAATTCAAGTATAAAATAAAGCAGATATAATGCACATTCTGACTGGCTTGTTTTAATTTCCCCATAAAATAACACTATGGTTTCATCACGTCACTTTGTCTTATGACTTTTATCGAGTTTTGGTTTCAAAAATGGATCACTCTCCTAACTGCTTGTTGAACCACTTGAATTAATGTTGCTGTTGAGACAGAGCCACGACTTTTGAGGAGCTTTGATCATTTGTATGTATGCTATGAACTTGCAGTTTGTTAGCGTTTTCACAGTTTGTTTGGCTTATTTTTTAAAAGAAATAGAAAACTTGCTCGCTTGCTCTGTTTCATTATAAAAGCAATTGTGAATTTTGAAGTTCATTCAAGAAGTCAGACAAAATGCTCACTTCAAAAATCCATGTGTGCTTTTATAACTGAACAGAGTGTGTGGGCTCGTTTCTATTTCATATAATTAACCAAAAAAGCGTCTTAAAACACATTTACATTATCATTATGTCCCACAAGTGAGCACTTGTCAGCCACATAGTGACTCACTAAACACTTTATTAGGAACATAATCTAAAATAATGATATATTAGATTACATGTACATTCAAAGATTAAGATACCTTTAACTCTTGGTGCAATTACCTGTAATCTGACACCCAATTTGCTTATGAAAAGATCTTATGGGATCTGAGCAGGAAATTTCATCAGTACAGTAGTGAACAGAATAGGAATATACAATCATTTACTATTCTTACCAGTCGTCCATACACAAGGATTGGAAGAGAGCATTTTTCACACAGATGAAGCAGTGGATCTTGAACCTTTTGACCCATAATTAGTATCTGTTAGAAACAGGGTGGCACAAAGTTAGCAATTAGTTGATAGTAGCATTTTAGTTGATGTAGAAAGAAGCAACCAGTGCAACCTTTAACCCCCTCCCTCTACAGTATGCTATTACTCTGCCAGTGAAAAGTCCTCTTAAAAAGCTTAAGCTACAAAGAACAGTGAGAAGTTGAAACAGGCATTGAGGTCATTGAGGATATGACCGTGACCTTCCATTCAGTCTTATCTACATTAGCCGTAACTTAGGTGTTGGGTTCATTGTGTGTCACATTTTATCATACATACATGAAGGCAACCTATGGGCAGGAAATGTGACCAAAAGACTCTTCAAAAAAATCTTTGTAATAGTTGGCATTTTTGAGTCCATTTATGAGTGATAAACTCACATCAGACCAGTTCAACTCATTTTGGGGGCTGATTACAGAACCAGAATGCTTCATGTAAAAGGGAGAGACAGGTCTAACGTCAGATCTGTTCACCAATTCTTTCAACATGTTGCAAACACCATTATATGGTTTGAGATTTATTTGGTTTGTACCATTTCATTCAAATTTTGTGGAACAGATGCTTTTTGGAAATTTTGGGGTCAAGCTCAGGGCTCAAAATAATTTCTGAAGAGTCTCTGGACATGATGACTGTCCAAATTCATTCTAGCTCGGTCATGTACCATTTCTGACCGGTCAAACTTATAAGATAAAAACTCTTTAAACAGGGGCCCATGAACCAAAAAAGTCGTTGCTTCGCACTTATTTCATTGTCAACAATAAAATTAAATGGAAGTGTGTGAACCTGTGTGTATGTCTGTTTCAGTGCATGAATTGTAAACAACAGTTCTAACTACATTTCACCACAATACACAGAGACTCGCTAATTATATAACAATCAAAATTGAAACAACTGAAAAGCAAAAAAAATTTAATATATAATATACTTCATTTTCAATATGATCGAATGTGACCGGACAACATGACTGGCAGAAAAAAGGTTGACCAGTCAACTCTCCAATCAATCTGGACATGGTCCATTGACTGGCTATTATTTCAAGCCCTGAAGCTGGTTATTCTTCCTTTGCCTAAGTTGTGTTAATTAAAACAAAAATTCACTCAAATCAAATCAATTCATGAAAATTCCTCTAAAGTACAAATGTACAGTCAATAATTCCTAGATGAGTTATGATTTATTGTTGCAACACTTGAATTAGAAGTTGGAGCAGAAAGAGTTATTCTTAATATTTTGTTGTGTTGAATCTCCAAATATTTATGTTTAATTTTTATTAGCATTGCAGAGCTTACAAATTCACTTTTTCATATCATGGCCACAAAAGAAATTAAAAATTCAACAACACATTCTTGTCTGCTAAGCTGTTTACATGTAATTAGTAGAAAATGAAGAACACAAAATAATGAATACCCTTTTCCTTTAGAAGCATTCAGTGATGGCATAAAGTATTTATCTATTAATTGGTTCAGTTAAGAAGGCATCAGAAACTTTTAAAATGGCATGGTTGGCTGCAGGTCTTATCATCATGTTTTCCATGAAAACGTATCCAGCCTTCTATCTTGAAGAACATTTTGTTAAATTTGTTCTTTCTTGAGGGTTTTCAAAATCAAACAATGTCATACACATACACAATTAGACGTTCTAATATGTAGTGGGAATTGGGGGGAAATATCAACAATCACAGAAAACACAACATTCAAAGACTTTAAACATTGTCTGTGTTATACTTGTGCTAGTTGTTGTATAATTTCATTGTTTAATTATCTTACTGCATAATTCTTAATCTCCAAAAATAAGCTTGTAGGATTTGATAAATATATAAGCATGTTAATAGTTTGTAAAAAATAATCCTGGCTTTGGCAACCAGTCCAGAAAATACAGAAATGTATTAG
Source organism: Antipathozoanthus remengesaui (assembly GCA_025434805.1). Taxonomy (NCBI): domain Eukaryota; kingdom Metazoa; phylum Cnidaria; class Anthozoa; order Zoantharia; family Parazoanthidae; genus Antipathozoanthus; species Antipathozoanthus remengesaui. The sequence continues at coordinate 3,957 of JANSTR010223143.1, read as the reverse complement.
CAGGGATCTAAAAACCACACAATGTAATTAATTCCTTCTGAGTGATTGCCCTAGAAAGGAAATGGGCCCTACACGGAGAAAGAGAAAAAAATCTCTGACCCCGGTGGGATTCGAACCCACGACCTCCGAAACAGATCATCGTTGCTCTACCAACTGAGCTACAAGGCCAGCTGGGAGCCGGCCGTGGGGAACCAAGATGGCACAAAGCGGCAATGAACACGTAAGAGAGGGAGTAACCGTTAAGGTTACCGGAGGTTGTGGGTTCGAATCCCACCAGGGTCAGAGATTTTTTCTCTTTCTCCATCTGGGCCCATTTCTTTACTAGGGCTATCACTCAGAAGGAGTTAATTGGGGTATTTGTACAGCACTGTAACTATAACCATAAACTACTATATCTGTTGGTTCAAAAGTTACCTGGTATTTGGGAGTTGCCTTAGCAGAAATCACAACATCTAAGTAACCAAGTGCAACATCTGTCCAGGAGAATATTCCATGAAAGAACACCTGGTTAGCACAGTTGGTAAGGAGCCAGTCTGCAGTGCGGGAGGCTCGGGTTCAATTCCCTGCCAGACCAACACTCATGGTCTTAAAATAACTGAGGAGAAGGTGCTGCCTTTGCTGTAACATCTGCAAATGGTTAGACCTTTGCATCTTCTCGGTTAAGGACATTAAACCGTAGGACCTCGGAGATCTTTGTCAATTGGGTCATGAGACCTGTTAAGATTCTCCGTCCACCTTGGAGTGGTAAAAGTAATAAACTAAACTAAACAACTGCAGGGAAATAATATTTTGTTAGATAGAATATGAAGCTCTTAAAGTTATATGGTTTTGTTGTGAATTAATTTTGCCAAAAATATACATTATATTTATTTTGCAAATTCCCAATGTTAATGGAGCTGAAGAGTTGGCTTTGTAAGTTTCGAATATCAAGTATCATCCACTTAGTTAAAATGTATGAAAATATTTGCTGGACCAAGGGTGTGCTGTCAAAGATTTTATTCGTCACATATGCAGAAGTCAAACATATTTATAAACTTGTTTCTTTTATTTTTATACCTAAAAGCTGTACTAGCAATCTATATTTTATCTCTAAGTATTAAAATAGTTTTTTAAAAAACTATAGACTGCATCAGTGGGTAGGTAAAACATATAATAAAATCAACCAAGAGTTGACGAAAGCAATTTTCCACGTTGCAAGGTTGGAAGAAAGATGATGTTTTGAGTGCAAGCCCTTTGTCAGATGCTCCGACGAAGGGCTTATGCTTAAAACGTCAACTTTCTTCCAACCTTACAGTACAGAAAATTGTTTTCATCAACCCTTGGTTGATTTTATTATTCTATATTTTATCATTACTTCTAATCTTTCTCATTTGAACTTCGTCCTCATAGGTGGATTATGGAGAGCTAATCAGATGCCGTGAGGTTATTGCACAGTCATTCATCAAGGACAGAATAGCAAGTACAAATCACGGAAGAATGCTATACAAAGCCCCATCACTGGCGACAATCCCAGAGTGCCCTGAAGACTGTGAAGTACCTTTCCCTGAACATTTGCACAGAAACAAGGCCTTGTCACCTGTTGTACTGAAACCAAATGGTTCAGCTGCAGACTCCCAAAGCTTCACAGAAGAGCTAAAGCGACTCCATAGCATAGCTATTGGCATCTTTGGTAGTGATGATTCACTGATCAAGGCCAAACGACTGAAGATGGAGGAGCACAGCCAAGGAAGCTGTGGGCAGCAGTCTCGGCAGACTTGTGGTATCTGTACAACTGGGTGTCAAGCATTGCAAGCCATTGTCTTGTAGTGACTGTTTTCGAACAAAACAGCCATGTGTTGCCCTTTTGCTACAAAACAACTTGAGACTACAATAAATTGTACAAACCAAGATTTTTGCCTTATGGGATTTAGATATAAGGGTCTTTAGAGGTATGGAATGGAGATTTCTAAATTCCTTTTATAATTTCACCTTTGGTTTCCATATTTATTATTTTCTTGCTGTGTTGGACCAAAAAAATACCATAACACAAAGCAGCTAAAAAAAATCACAAAACCAGTTACAAAAGCAGACCATAGCACAAAGCAACTAAAAAAATAACAAAACCAGTTACAAAAGCAGACCATAGCACGAAGCAACTAAAAAAATCACAAAACCAGTTACAAAAGCAGAAAAGTACAGCATATCCGAGTTTTTCCTTAAGTTAACTATAACAGTTAATTGTTGTATACAGGTTGAGTTATCAGGTTATTTAGCATTTTAATGTATTTGTAGAGGCTACATATGTTATATCTATCACAGTATTCATTATTTTAAAAGTGTTTTCAGGTAAGTGTTATATGTCGGTATTTCCATCTAATACACATATTTTTGTGTTGACACTTTTTGTGTTACTCTGAACAATGCTTGTATTAATTTGATGTTCTGCATTCATATTTAAGAGTTTTGGGAAAATTCCATGGGAGAGTATCGCATTCCTGTTTTAGGGAATGTTTAAAGAAATCTAAATAATTTAGAAACACTACCATTTAACTGAAACCAATACAGCAAGATCTGGGCAAACAGGCAACATATGGCTGTCAGTAGATCTTAAACATGGCAAAGTTATACTGGAACTGACAATGATCTAAAACACCGAATGGCAATAAACATCATTGGAGGAACAATGACCACTAAACTTGCAGTTGTGTTTTGAGCTGTAGCGTTAGATCATTTCACTGGGGATCAATATGACTTTTGTATATATTTTTGATCTTTGAAAGCATATTTCTTTTGAGATTTATGGGTTTGGTCGGTCAGGAGAATCACATGAACTGACATGTGACGTTATGACGACGCTTTACATTTCAATTGATCTTCCTAACACTATTTATCGCTACCAATTTTTAACATTTCAATGCTTTTCACCTACAGCCGCTTTCTTTTAAGACAAAGTCGCAAAAACAGTATTTTCATATGAAAATCATTTCGCCAAAATATATAATAGGCAAGAAATTAGTAACAAAATGTTGTTACAATTGAAATAGTATTTGGTGGAGGAGATAACTTTGAATATGCAAACTTTTGGGTGAAATTTATTTAACTTTAAAGTCCCAACTCTCAGTTTTTGCCTTCCGCCCAACCTGTCCTTCTGCCTCATCCGTTTGTCCAGACGGTCCCCTCCATGCTTGAGATGGCATCTGTGGTGGAGCTATGTTCGGGTGCGCAGTACAGGTTTTTCGGCTCCACTGGCCGGGATGTTCTGAACAACAGTTTTCCCGTTTTCTAGTTCCTCTGGACCAATGCCCGTGTCCCTCGGTAGCTTCTGAACGTAAGTCATTCTGCGACTGCGAATTTGGGATGGTTTTCGTCCACAAGAGGAGTGATGAAATAATTTTATCCTCGGCCGTAAGGCAGTGTCCGGCGAACCGGAGGCGTCTGTGCCCGAGTCTCAATAGACTCTTTCTTTCGTTGGGTGCTCGTTCCAGTGAATATTTTGCACTCTACGGAGGAGGTTTGTATAAGTTCCATCCAGTCGTTTCTGATTTTCTGTGTTAGTATCCAGGTTTCAGATCCGTAAAGAAGAATGGGCTCTATTAGGCACTGGAACAGGTAAATTTTGGTGTCATTTGGCGGTTCGAGTGCTAAACGTTTCTCAAGCTTGTTACAGGCTACCCAGGCTAATGCTTTCCGAGTTTTGAAGTCCTTCTCTGAGTTCATGATCCACGATCTAAGATATTTGAAATCTTTACTCGGTTGTCCGCGAAGTCGAGGTCGGTTAAGGTGTTGCGCAGGGTGTCTTCTCATGGACACATAATTACCGGAGATCTAGATATTATAAAACATAGAAAACTAAGACGACTGCTATCAAAGGGACCTAAATACAGAGAAGAAAATACCATCGATTGGGACCTTAACAAAGAGATCTTAACAACAGCAGTTGATAACTATGCCAAAAATTGGAGTAAGCGGGAAGGCGTC
>JANSTR010223032.1:0-14418 GCA_025434805.1 Antipathozoanthus remengesaui | reverse complement strand
AGGATGTTATAGCCTCCGCAGGTGGTCAGAGACCTGTGTAGGATGTGGAAGCAGGATGTTATAGCCTCCGCAGGTGGATCAGAAACCTGTCTAGAATGTGGAGGCAGGATGTTATAGCCTCCGCAGGTGGTAAGAGACCTGTCTAGGATGTGGAGGCAGGATGTTATAGCCTCCACAGGTGGTCAGAGACCTGTCTAGGATGTGGAGGCAGGATGTTATAGCCTCAGCAGGTGGCCAGAGACCTGTGTAGGATGTGGAGGCAGGATGTTATAGCCTCCGCAGGTGGTCAGAGACCTGTGTAGGATGTGGAAGCAGGATGTTATAGCCTCCGCAGGTGGTCAGAGACCTGTGTAGGATGTGGAGGCAGGATGTTATAGCCTCCGCAGGTGGTCAAAGACCTGTGCAAGATGTGAAGGCAGGATGTTACAGCCTCCGCAGATGGCCAGGGACCTGCATAGCTCTTATTGCAGACATGGCGGCCGATTTGAGCTCTCGCAAATTTCGAGCGTTGGTAACATGTGAGGGGAGTAAGTCCCAAGCACTTATCGTTGTTGGAGAAAAAGGAGTAACTTTGAGCATAGTTAGTCTCGCTCAACTAACTATGATTATTTTGAGGTAGCCTGCACATACTTAAAAATTACTTATATTCGTTGCCCCTAGTAAGCCTTTTGTTTTGCATGAACACGCACACTGTGGGAAAGAGGTGTTTACATAATTATTCCGGATCTTATAAAACAATGATAGTTGTGTAAGAAGTCGCTCATGTTCTAATGTATTCCTTTGACACGAGGCTGGAGCTGTCGATGGTGGTGTATCGATATCGTGGTTTGCGATGAAATGAGCGGCATTCTTTTGTATTTGCTCGATCTTTTCCATGTCTCCACATGTATATCATCATTATAGCAGCTCATTCAAGGATTGGTCTCACCATAGATAAATATCCAGTACTCTGGTGAGGTGGCCCAGTGGCGGATTTAGGGGAGGGCCCCCCTTTTTCTGGTGACACTAAAAGGAATAAGTAAACTAGTGCATTTCGAAACCAAAGAGTTTTTTAATTTCTTTTCAAGCAAAGCAGTTCGTCCGATCGAGGAATTGAAATATATATCATATAGCAAATATCATTGTAAAAAGCCAACTTGTAGTCAATCAAATAAGTTTTGGCTTAGGGTGTTGAATTTTTTTCACCTGGTTTAAAAACTTTGTCTCCTTAGTAACAATTTCAAGTGCTTGTACTGGAGGGACAATTATACCATGTTTTGAAATTATAGTGCGTTTCCAGTGATTTCAGAAACGCAAATTTCAAAAATTTCCCTAGAATTACATAATGCCTTTTGGCATTCGCGTTGTGGACGTTGAGAAATATGGCACCTGCCGCAACCCTCCCTTTTCGAATTGCCCTCCCCCCTTTCTCAAATTTCTAGATACGCCCCTGCAAGTAGTTTGTAATGTCTGCCCTACTGCCATGTAATACTCTGTAACTGATTATTATTACTTGTTGTATGTTTTTGTTTACAAATTATCAATTAGTAGATTGTTATTTTCCTGCTGTCTTCTCTTCTCTGACTTTACAAAAAACAAATTGAAAACATCTAGTCTGGTCTAGTTTCTGGCTATTTCTTGACATTTTCCGTTATGTATTTCTTTTCTTGTAATTAAGTACCGCAAACGCTCTGCTAAGCCCTCCCTCTAATAAGGCCCCCGTCTGGAGGGCCCGAAATTTAATAAGCCCCCTCTCTAATAAGCCCCCATGCAGCTGTAGTAGTCTAGAGCCTCAAATTTGTAATAAGCCCCCTCTCTAATATAAACCCCCTCCCCTTCCTAGCTAAACAAAAAAGCTGTAAGCATTAAAACAGTATGCATACTGCGTTAAAATTCTGTTTCAATGATTTCCAACCTCTAAATATAGTGCCCGTTATATAATTCCAGAGTTCCTAGTTGTTATTAAAGCTGCATATTTCAAACTCCACAGTGTAATTCTGTCTTTGTCTGTTAATAGGTTTTAAATAAGCCCCACTCTCTAATACGCCCCACTCTCTAATATCTCTAATAAGACCCCCCCCCCCTCCAGAGGGCCCAAAATTTAATAAGCCACCCCCTGGGCTTATTAGAGCGTTTACGGTATGTATATTGCTACTAAAATATAATGTTTAACACTTGCCCTCATTCACTATATCGTTTACTGATCCTATTTGCTGTTATGTTTCCCCACATTTACAAGAGATTTACCATTACAGAAAGTTCTTGGACACCGCCAAAAACGTTTGTGCCAAACTGAGATTAATATTCCAAAGGTGGTGTAGAACCTACATTACTAAAACAGTCTTTGAAAAAACCGTGATCAGGTGACCGTGAGACTAGTAACAAACCAAATATTTTGTATTTACTCAAAACCAAATCAAGTACATTTTACTAACAAAGTTTTGATCCTACGTCATTGGCGTGTTTCGCCAGTTCGCTGAATGATCTGACTAAGAACACGTTTTGCGGAGCAGCCGTTATGGTTTCCAACTCGCGTCTGTCAACAGCCCGTCCCACCCCTACAGTGTATAGTTGTACACCTTTTCTCCGAAGAGACTGGGACAGAGTGTGTAGTGACATGTAGGGTCCAAAGCGTTTGGCCTGCGGTCCATCAGTGATGAGCAGTACAACCTATGGAAGATAAATTTGAAGACTGATTAAATTATTTCTCTGGATACCATCGGCAGTGCGATGGTCCTTTGTTGGGAGGGGGGAGGGGAGTAGGGCGCGATGGTCCCTTGGAGGGAGGAGGTGAAAACGCACGATTTGCATGTTCTATATGCGTGTCTTTCGCAAGCCATCAAGAAATACCAACACTTTTCGTCAATTCAAACAACTATGCAAATCTCAGCTCTTTTTGGTTGTTAATTTGTTATACAATTATGTTCCATAGAAGCATAACAAGACAAGACTCTCGCCTCCAGACCGTTTGTAAAAAGCTGTTTATATTTTGACGTTGCCGTTTTAGATCGGTGCATTCCTTTATCTTAAATGTACAACTAATGGTAAAATACGCAAACGTTTTTGACTAAATGTCATCTTCAGGTGTATAAAAGTAGGAATTCTACGCGCGCATGTAATTTATGTACTTTGTTTCTCATTGGCTTTGCAGAAATCACCCGGCATACACTGCGGTTACAGTCCACATTTTTCATGTCTAAAATTCAAGTGTTGGTATTCTGTAGTATTCCATCCGCTTCCAACAGCCTGAAATTTCATTTTTCCCGTATTTTGACACTCTAGAGACTTAATAAAGTTTTAATTTAAGTTTCTGTCAAGCCATTTTTTTACTGATAGGGATCGTTTCTGAAATAGGCGGATGGCTTCCAAGCAACCAGCCGCAAACCCGCGCCAGCGCGGACGATCGAAACTTCGTAGCAGGGAGAAGACGACACGTCTTAGAGAATCTGTCTGAAGGATGAGAAAACAAGATCTGAGATTCGGCAGTAGCCTGTTTGCTGGGTTTGTCTTGCATCCGATTGCAAAATGTAAATGAAAGGTCAACTATCACCCTTGTTGTTTATTCTTTCTTTTGAAGTCGTCGAGGTCTGACGGCGGCAGCCAATGAAAGCAGTGCATTTTACAATAGCAACATTTCAAAACATAAGTAGGGGTGCCCGTTGCTTGCCGGTTGCTTATGGGCTTTTAAGGGTTGATTTGCTTGCGGTTATCAAACTAATGCGTTGGTAACAGGATTTCTTCACGATGCTTTATGAATTCAAAGTTACGTTATAGTATTCAATATAAATTTGTCCTAGAACTACATATATATAAACAAGATAACCACTTTATTATAGCAGAAGTCACGCACCTTAGCTGCTGCTGCTCTCATTCCATTCTCCTCCGTAAACACAATTCGGTCAGCGGCATTGAGCGCTCGATCTATGAAGCCCAGTCCCCTGCTCTGCCTGGTACTGTCAACATACCGGTTCACTGCAGTCTCAGTTAGGTTAGCACCTAATAAGGAGTTGAACTTTAGCACCACTTTGGGAAAGGTGCTGAATTTGACGAGTGACACGTGCACCGCGTGGAGACCGATAACATATCGATTGATAATGTCCTTAACGAACGATGTCATCATCCCGTATTCCCTTCTGTCGACACTGCCGGTAGAATCCATAAGGAAGGCCAAATCCAGTTCTTTACTGCACTTCTGGGGCAATGCTGTAGGAAGATATGAAAACAAGAAACTCGGGTGAAATATTTTTATCGGTTATAGTATCCAAAAGTTATTATAATATCCATAAGTTATTATTATGTTCATATTTCTAAGAAATTCTAGGAAATCACTTCGGAAAACAGGAGTTCAAACTTTGTACTGGAAAGAAATTGTACAAAATAAATGTGTGGGGACGCACGGGTTGGGAGGAGGGTTTATTCAGCATGAAAGTGAGACTCGGGCTTAACACCAAAGTGAGGCACTGGTTGAACTACTAACCAGTGAACTGGGTCAGGGCGCTGACTGAAAACTTACATTTAGTGCTTACAATTTTCCTTCCAGTACAAAGTTAAAATCCTGTTATCGTAAGCATATTGAGAAAGACAAAAAGTGATATCCTACGAGAGGGTTCTCCAGCTTATCTGTTTTCCCGGGTACAGAATCAATGAAAGACCTATCATGGGCTAGCTTCCTTGCTTAGTCCGTATTGTATTACATTGCATCCTGGAGAAACATTCAGACGAGACACAGAGACATTCAGACAGACACAGAGAGACATTCAGACAGACACAGAGAGACATTCAGACAGACACAGAGAGACATTCAGATAGACACAGAGCAACATTCAGACATAAAAATTCAGACAGACACAAAGCAACATTCTGATAGACACAGAAACATTCGGACATACACGGACAAACATTCGGACATACACGGACAAACAGAGAAATATTCATAAAGACACAGAGAAGCATTCAGATAGACACACAGAGGGGATTCAGACAGACACAAAGCAACATTCAGACACAGAGAAACATTCGGACAGACATAGAGAAATATTCAGACAGACACATTCACAGATACTAACGTGTACAGAGTTGAGATGCGATAGCTTTCGTCTTGTTTCTGAATTCTCCAAACGTATCGACAAGGAACACGTTTTGTGGTGATGCTGTTATGGTCTCCAGCTCATGGTTGTCGACAGCCGGTCCCACCCCCACAGCGTACAGTTGCACGCCTTTACTCCGAAGAGACTGGGACAGAGTGTGTAGTGACATGTAGGGCCCAAAGCGTTTGGTCTGCGGTCCGTCAGTTATTAGCAACAAAACCTGTGAAGAAGTAGAAATAAAAAAATATCCACGATAAATACTATCTTATAATGAATCCTTTTCCATACGTCGGCAGACTTGTCCAACTTGGTTATATGCCCTGAGAAGGACTCGAGCCCACGTCTCCTTGGTCACTAGTCAGGCGTGCTATCCATTGCACCATCAGGACTCACCATGCTGACAACACAGAGAGTTAAGATGGTGAGTTAGATAGCCATGGGGATCCTCCGAGAAGGACTCGAGCCCACGTCTCCTTGGTCACTAGTCAGGCGTGCTATCCACTGAACCATCAGGACTCACCATGCTGACAACACAGCGAGTTAAGTTGGTGAGTTAAACAGACGTGAGGATCCTCTGAGCAGGACTCGATACCACGTCTCCTTGGTCACTAGTCAGGCATCCTAACCTATGCACTATCAGGACTCACCGTGCTGGCAGCACAGCGAGTTAAGGTGTGAGTTAGATAGCCGTGGGGATCCTGGGAGTCCAAGTGTTTTCCTCTAGTCACCTTTGTAGGGGTTGGCATACAAACGTTTAAAGTTTCTGATGGTTGGCTAAAGGCGTGGATATATATATACTCATATATCACCGTTTTCAGGGCCGTAGCCAGAAGAAATTTCTTACCGAGGCACTGTGAGATAATTCTTTCGCCTAGTGAATTTCAAATATATATTTAAATATATTTTCAACTAAACTTGATATCAAACTGCAGATTTTTACCGAGATATAAAGTGCCTCGGTTCGCCTCATATTAGCTACGGCCCTAGTTTTAAATACGTTGATAAATATTATTGCTTGAACATTTACTGTAAATAGTTCTGGGCTTTAATCTGTCACAAATAGCAGGAATAATGAAAAAAAAAATTTTACCGAAACCTGAACGCCAGAAGTAGACTTTCTAACTAGTTCTAAATTCGCTGGTGAGCCCATATATCAATACTCACAACAGAAAAAGCAGTGGAAGAAAACCTGCTTATTACCAACTTTTTGACTGGTTTCATCATCGCTCATTCATAGTTTTTTTTCTGAGGAACTCGACATTGTATTGACTACTTCACATGTATTTAACTCAGTTTAGTCTCAAGTATAAAGCAGGCTAAAAATCAAACCGGGAACGATTTTTCTTTTTCGACCAACCGACGGAAACTACTTTGCCAGTGTGAAACAACTGTAAAACGAAAAAAATGTGGTCAGATTACCAAAGCAAAATATAATGAATCTAACGATTTACCTTTCGGGCTTGCGGCCTCACTCCTCCCCCCTCCGTAAACAATTCAGTATGAGCGGTGTGCAATGCTCTGTCGATGAATCCCAGTCCTCTTGAACGTCTTGCTGCGTCAATGCGTTCCTTCACCTTCTCTGCTGTAAGATTTCTTCCTGTCAACCAGTTAAACTTTAAAATAACTTCTGGTGTAGTGCTGAAAACAAGAAGTGATACGTGCACTGAGTTGGGGCCGACTTCAAATCGATCAATGAAATCCTTTACTGCGCTTTTTAATGTTATCCATTCTTGTAAGTTGATGCTTCCAGATGAGTCCATAATCACTGCGAGATCAACTTGTGTGCTACACTTCTTGGGAGGAGCTGTTAACAGCAAACGAGGTAAAAGTGAGATGAAAAGTGATGTAGATATTAGAGCAAGTGAATACATAGGCAAAGTAAATCATCATCATTTTCAGATTATTAGACCATTATTACTACTGGATAGCGGCGGTGATGATAAAGGTGATAATGATGATAATAGTAATAATGATGGCGACCATAGTAATGATGATGGTAGTAATGATGATGATGGTAGTAATGATGATGGTAGTAATGATGATGGTAGTAATGATGATGATGGTAGTAATGATGATGATGGTAGTAATGATGATGATGGTAGTAATGATGATGGTAGTAATGATGATGATGGTAGTAATGATGATGATGGTACTAATGATGATGATGGTAGTAATGATGATGGTACTAATGATGATGATGGTAGTAATGATGATGATGGTAGTAATGATGACGATGGCAGTATAATGATGATGTTGATGTTGATGAAGGTAGTAATGATGATGATGATGATGGTGATGGTGATGATCAAGATGACGGTAGCAGTGATTATGATGATGACAGGCGATGATGATGGTGATGATGATATTGATTATGGTGATGACAATAATAAAAGCGGTGTATGTGTTCTATGTTCACTATTTTGCTAATGTTGATATTGCTTAGTCAGTCATTACTCACTAAAATGTAGGGTTGCTTATTCATAATCGTGAAATATTGCATGCCCGACACTGAGTCACAGGGAATTAACTGTACCAATGAACTGACAAAGTTTGCATCAGAGATCCGGGATACTGTTCAACATAGACTGTGCATAAAGGATCTTCCATAGCTACTCACCCACACAAAACAGCTGATTCCCAACGATATCTGCGTTACCAGGCAGTTTGTTGAAGTTGTTCACCAATAACACTTTCTGTGGTTCAGCTGTTATGGTCTGCAGTTCGGCTCTGTCAACCTCCTTTCCCACCCCCACAGCGTACAGTTGTACACCTTTCCTCCTAAGAGACCGGGACAAAGTGTCTAGCGGCATGTAGGGTCCGAAGCGTTTTGTCTGTGGCCCATCAGTGATAAGCACTGCTACCTAAAACAAAAGATATAAAATTGTGGTGAAGAGACTTCGAGAAACCGGCTTTGGTGTCGACGTGCAGTTTGTAATTTCGAGTTTGTTGTAAACTGTAGCAATGCTAAGAATAAGAGAGAAGAGAAAAAAAGATGAGAGTTTGGGCTTGAAAGAGACACTTGGTGACGTCATGGTTGTCATGTGTTACAAAGTGTCAAGTTTAACATGTGCCTGATTCTATTTTCATATCAATTTGGTAGGTGGATGAGTCTTGAACCGATTTCAAACTCTAGGGAAAAGTTGTTCGTAATCAACATATTCATGAGGACACACAATGTACATTGAAAATCTGTTCTACTGTGTGATGAACAATTTCCTTTGAAGCATTGAATTATTCAGTGAACAATGCAATCAACATGTCTATTTTGATCGATAGAGAAGCTATTTCAAAAACTCGCACTTCTTGTTTGAATAGGGATTCCAAACATCTCGCGATCGAAACAATAAGAGCACTCGGTCGCTTGACGGCCTCGTGCATTTATTCATAGTTTCTCAGTGTTTGGAATCCTCATTCAAACACTCGCACTCTTTCTTGAAATATTAGAGAACTTTAGATCTGAGGACGAGTACGAGTAGGTTCTACAGCAAGGATACCCGTCCTCCGAAGAATACAAACCCCCCCCCCTCCCTCCCATAATGAATACTGACCTTTTTCGCCGTCGGTCGCATTCCATGTTTCTCAGTAAACACAACAGAGTCAGCAGCACTCAAGGCTTTATCAATGAAGCCCAATCCCCTCGATTGTCTCATATGGTCGATACGTTTTTCCACTTCCGCTTTGTTAAGAGTCTGTCCCCGCAACGTGTTAAACTTTAGCACAACTTTGGCAAATGTGCTGAACGCAATGAGTGACACATGTGCAGAGCTCGGGCCGACCTCAAACCTTTCGAGAACATTCTTGATAAATGTCTTCGTTTGTTGAAATTCTTTTCTGTTCACGGAGCCAGATGAATCGATCAAGAAGGCGATGTCCAGGGTTTTTGGCGGCAGGCATTTTGATGTCAATTTTGGGGTTGGAGTTGGGGGTGGTGCTTTAACTCCTTTTGTTAGTTTGGTATCAATTTCATTGCAAAGTTTACTGCTAATATCTTCAACATTTGTCTGCAGGTTTTTGAATTTGTTGACCAAGAACACATTCTGTGCTGCAGCTGTTATCGTCTCCAACTCCCGCCTGTCAACTGCCCGCCCCACCCCCACAGCGTATAGTTTCACGCCTTTGTTCCGCAGAGACTGGGACAGAGTACGTAGTGGCATGTAGGGACCGTAGCGCTTGGTCTGCGGCCCGTCCGTAATCAGCAATGCTACCTTAAAACAATGAGAAATAAATGCAAGTTAATTAGAATGCATCAAGAGTTGTTTTGTATAGGCTATTTTCACGTCGCTTTACAAGTTCTCGTTGAACAAGCACCTGATAATGAAACGTCCTGGTTTTGGCTGAGCGAATGAAGTTGAAGCCAAATAAAGAATTACGAAAATAGATTACCTTGTAAAACCATGAATTGTGAAAATGTCACCCACTATTCTAAAGAAACGCAAGGAAAGACTGTAGAACAAAACAAAGAAGTTCTACTGGGTCTTCATTGCAATTTCCAAATGTTTAAACTGAGTAATTATCTTTTTTCTTTGGGGCCTATTGATAGCGCAAGTACCGTATTTATTCGAGTAAGCGCCCGGGGCGCTAATTAAATTTTTGTTCTTTTAAGCGGTGCTTGTTTAAGAGGGGCGCTTATTCGAAGGAGGTAGCTTATTATATTTTCACCGTTTTAGTCGCAAAGACATTCCGAATCTTGAGCAAATTTATTGCTATCTTCCACTACACAACAAAGTGCAACATACTGTCCAATAGGAAAATTTTAAACAAGTTCTAAGCGGAAACATATCTTAAAAGAGTCTTGATTTTAGTATTCACAAAATACAGTCTAACAAATACTGTCTAATCCACGCGATACAATCTAACAAAACATTGCAGTCTAAACCAACATGAACTGCAAGCACAGTCAATTTCTGAGCCAGTTACCACTGCGATTCCAAGAAAACCCGATTTCACGGCGATTTCTACTTTTTTTGAGGGGTAGGGGCGCTTATTCGAGGGGGTGAGCTTATTTAATTTTTGGTCTTTTAGTAGGGAATGCTTATTCGAGAGAGGGGGCTAATTCGAATAAATACGGTACATGCCATGACTCATTAACATATTTCAATAGTCATTATCATATTCTCGACTCATTACGAGTATATCCTTTGACTCATTACCATGTATTCTGTGACTCATTGTCATATTCTAGAACCATCATATAATAAGACTCATTATCATATCCTATTACTCATATCATATATTATATGACTCACATTATTATCACATTCTGTGATTTATTAGCATGAAATTAGGAGTCATACGAAATCATACTGTAGTGATGGGCAACTTATAGCTTTATAACAAACAAGCGAAAATTTTAAGAGATTTAAAAATCTCTTACATTTACAGGAGACTGATTAGTGTTAGCACCCAAAAAATGGTGTTGGGAATACAGTTTTCAGCAACTGAACAGAACAGCCCCCACCCACCCTCCATCCCTCACAACCCCTCAGGGCGAAGTAAAGTCACTACTCAGCACCCCCACCCTCCATCCCTCACAAACGCTCAGGGCAAAGTAAAGTCACTACTCAGCACCCCCACCCTCTCCCTGAACTGAAAACAAAGCAAATAACGTGTATGCTTTAGATTATTTAAAACAAAAAACTGTTTTTTTATACAACGTTTTAAAGCTATGCGAGCTTTCGGTTCTTGTTCACGCTAAAATGCTAGCGGTCACGGGTTTTAAAACCACATGACCGTAACAAATTGTCCCAGATGTGGGGGAGCAGCCGGTATCTGCCCGTGTCAGGTCGGGCCTGCAAATGCGGATATAAATGGCCTCCTTAATGCCCCGTTCTAGCCATCTGTCTTTGTGATCAAGGACTTCGACTTCGACTTGGTGCCCGGGACAGTCACTGTTAATATGTCTTGACACTTCCGAGGAGGTGCAGCTCGGTCGAAGGTGTTCGGCGAATCTGGATCGATTTTAGTGGTTTTAAAACCCGTAACCGCAAGCATTTCTCACTTTAGCGTGAACAAGGCTCCGTGACGGAGCCGAAAGCTCGCATAGCTTTAAGTCGTTGTATAGTGCCAAAACAGTTTTTTGTTTTAAATAATTTAAGGCATGTTTCACGAACCTATGCAGTTCAACGTTCATCAAAGCAAATAACGTATATGTTTTAAAACATAAAAACATCCGAGTACGATACTTACTTTTGCTGCACTCTGTCGCATTCCATTCTGAGCCGTAAATACAACATTATTAGTGGCGTTGAGCGCTCGATCTATGAAACCCAGTCCTCGGGAATACGTCATATGGTCAACAAGTGTCTTTATCTTAACTGCATTTATGTTGGCATCCGAAAGTGAATCGAACGTCAATTCAACTGTTGGTCGCGTACTGAAGCTGATTAGAGCAACATTCACCGAGTTTGGGCCGATTTCAAATCGATCAATTATATCTTTGACAAATGATTTGACCAGATGGAACATCATTCTGTTCATGCTCCCTGATGAGTCTACTAGGAATGCAATGTCCACCTCCTTGCTGCACTTCTGCGGTGACACTGTAAAGAAGTAGTGGAAACACTGAGCTTATTAAATAATAATTTATTTTCCCATGAGGGGATTTAGTTCATTGGTCCCACTGAAGTCTTGACTGGAGTTTCTGATGGCCAGAAAGGCCATCATCTGCTACAGCTTCAACGAGAGTTGGTCCGCATTACTTCAACAAGAGCGAGATGTAAAAAGAGCGAATTTGAATATACGTTTTGCCTTATCGAATTTTAAAAAAGAGACAAAAAGCAACCGTCAGAAAAAGAACAGTGAAAAATTGCCGCCATTAAGTGCCTATAGAAACACAAAGCAACACGCAGCTAAAAAGAAGCCGAAATGTTTGTAGAGTTTTCTAAGCCTAGAATTTGCTTTGTGATAAAAGTAACATACAGGGAAGATGCTATAATATTAAAGTAATAAGGAGCTGTGAATTAACCAATGTTCCACACCCAAGAATATCATGCGTCAAAACTGCACCCGGCCCATAGGACACATAAATAGACAAAACAGAGACGATATATATTAATTATGCTATAAAAAAAATGAATCAGAATCTCGCAACCCAATTAAATACCAAGCGAAATCGGAAACTAAAAAATTACAAATTTATAAAGTCGTACCAACGGAAGAAATGTTCCGCACCTCCCGCATAAAAGTCAATACTTTTATTTGGTTGCGTGTGTTTTGCGTGTCTATTTCTGTTTCAACAATTATTAATTAGCCATTAGCCAAATTCCCTTACATTTACCTAAAGGAACGGCAAACCCGAACAGCTCTCTCGTGAGGTCCGTGAACAGTTGTACTCTTCCAATTAAGAATTGATCTAATTAGCTAGCCAGAGGTTAGTTACTTAAAAATATGACGTCGAACGTTTACTGTTACGTCGGACGCTTTCGCCGCGTAGGACTCAGCCGGTCTTAATATTTAAAATCGGACGCTGTCACGTAAGATTTCCTAAAGTTTTGCTTCGAAAGCTGTTGCCTACGATTCAATACCGATTAACATCTGATGTTGTTGCGTAAAATTTCTTAATGATTAACGTATAAGTTTTCTTAATGTTTATTAATGCTCACGTGAGGTTTCTTAAAGTTAAAGTCGGACGCTGCTGCGTAAAATTCGCAACAATTAACATCGGACGCTGTTGCGTAAGCTTTCTTAATACAGCCAAATTTAAGAAGTATAGCATTTTTACAACTCGACACAAACCTGGAAAATGAAAAACGCCATAAAGTTCATAAACAGAAGATTATACTTACAGTTACAAAGTTGATATCCAACAAATTCTACGCTCCTTAGCAATTTGTTGAATGTTTTTGTGAGAAGTATGTTCTTTGATGAACCAGTTATTGTTTCCAACTCACACCTGTCAACAGCCCCTCCCACCCCCACAGCGTACAGTTGTACGCCTTTACTTCGAAGAGACTGGGACAGAGTATGTAGCGACATGTAGGGCCCGAAGCGTTTGGTCTGCGGCCCATCAGTGATTAGCAGCAAGGCCTAAGGATATAAAAGTCAAATACAAACAAAATGAAGTATTGACATCGAGTACAGCATAAATATCGTTCAATTCGGATAAAATCCTCAGAATTCAGACCCAAATTTCTTATAAGGTTACCTGACTGCACTGGAGACTCTTATGCGCTCCATCTACTTTAAACATGCTAACATTTTCACGTGTGTTTGGGGCTATTGCATTTGATATCCGCACTCTCCGGTTAAGAACAATAGTTTCTCTTTTCCCTGAAGAAATCCTGATTTTGACTCCAACCTCCAAAATTTCAATCAGCCCTTGAAGAAAAGTATTAAATTTCACTGAAACCCTGAAGAAATCTGAAGAAACTGCTATTAATCCCCGAGGTAATCTTGAGAATTAGCTTCAAAATCCCAGAGAAATACGGCCGAATTTATGGTTCCCTGAAGAAATCCACGGTCCTCAACCGGGGGGGGGGGGGGAGGGGATTGATATTAAATGCAATAGCCCTTGCTGAGTGATATACGCAGCTGTTCTCATCTCTCATTCTTATTTTCATGACATTCTAACAGTACTCTCATCATTCACTATTATTCAACTCTGCCCTTCGTTTGACTCAACACATGGGGCTCAGACAAAACTGTGGTTCATTTCTTCCCCACTCTCCCCCACTCAGTATAGACCGTCTCGTTCAAATACAACAGTAACCTGGACCCGAACCTTAGCTGCTGTTGGTCTCATTCCATTCTGCTCTGTGAACACAATCCGGTCAGCGGCGTTCAGCGCTCGGTCTATGAAGCCCAGGCCCCTGATCCGTGGCACTCTATCAATGTACCACTTTATGGTGGCTCCATTCAGAGCCGCTCCCTTCAGTGAGTTAAACTTCAGTATTACATCGGCTCTGGTGCTGAACCGAATCAAAGAAACGCGTACCGAGTTGGGGCCGACTTCATATCGATCGAGCATATCTTTGACGAAGGCCCTCATTACTTTCCATTGACGTCTCGACACAGTCCCTGAGGAGTCCATCACAAAGGCGACGTCCAACTCTCGGCTGCACAACGGAGTGCGCCCTGAAATATATGATGAAAGTTCAGACAGATTTCGAATTAGGCCTGGCAGGTGCTGATGATTCAGCCAAAACGCAATTGCATTTCAAGATGTTGATAATTAATGCAACTATTTTGCGCATATATGGGATTAGGGACTGGTCATTATTTATCGGGGGGGGGGGGGGCGGGGGCCATATTAAAAACACCATGTTTGATTTTTGGTGTCCCACCCGGCGCCGTAAGCCTTTTTTTTGGGGGGGGCCCCGCCCGGGGGGGGGGGGGGGGGTGTGTGGGGGGGGGT
>JANSTR010222921.1:0-14419 GCA_025434805.1 Antipathozoanthus remengesaui | reverse complement strand
TGGCGACTGGTACATTTACCCATAACTCCTAGCGCGCGAAAAACATGAAAACGCTTATAAAAGCGTACAGAAAGGATATAAAAACTTCAAACCTAGCATACATAATGTTGTTAGTGTGTAGACACGTTTCTCAAACAATTTGTCTTCCAATTCCAGCTATTGACTGATTTAGGTTTGCAAGGCATTGTGGTTAAATGTACAGCCGCCATCTTTCTTAGTATGGTGGATTGTAGAATTGCACACATTTTAGGTGTCCTACTTATGATCAGTTACTGATTTGTGTTTTATTTCAGGAACATGTAGTTGTCCGTTGAAATGCAATTATATATTTCATTCCAACATAACAGCAAACTAATAGACACAAAATATTATTAAATTAAGTTTTTCACGCCAACTCCTTTTTGACCACTAATAATAACTATACCCGCAAACACGCGTTAGAGTATGAGCAGATATTTAGCCGGCCTCGCTTGTTCGATTCAGTTTTTTTATCCTACTTACCTATTTTGTAATCAGCTCGTTCTGTTGTTATATATTGAAATATTACGTTAAACAAAATAACTGTTTCTTCACAATTTCAATAAACAACAAATTATGACATACCAATGCAATATGTTCCATCTCTACTGAGAATGAATCCTCGATTGCAGGTACATTTGAAGCTGCCAACGGTGTTGGTGCATCGACCATTCTTGCAAATATTATCAATCGTTTGGCATTCATCAATATCTGGAAAAAGTGTTTTTGACATTAAAGATAATGCTTTATGAGAGTAAGATAGCTGTGCTTGTAAGTTGACCAGGTAAGATAGATGGTTTCTTCAGTAATTTTAGATGTAGAGATGGAAAACATAAATGACTTTGATTACATGTTAGATTCATGCATAACTAGAATGGCGATAAGTACATGTAGGTAGAGTATGTTGTTAAATGGGAAATATGTATTTGAACGGTTAAATGAATGGATGAATGGCTTAATGAACGAATGAGTGGATGGATGGACGCATAAAGGAATGAATGGATAAATGAATGAATGAATGAATGAACAAAATAATGAATGGATCGAAGGACGAATTAATGGATAATGAATGGATTGAAAAATGAATGGAGAGATGAATGAATGGATAAATTGAGGATAAATGGATGGATGATTGAATTAATGGTTGGAAGAAAGAATGATTAACGAATACAGAAGACATAATACTAATTGGTAGTTGAATAGTTGGGCGAATTAATGATTATGTGAATAGAGAAAAAAAAAGAAATAAATAAAATATAAAGAATACCGAGGGGCGGTAAGAAACCGT
Organism: Antipathozoanthus remengesaui; assembly: GCA_025434805.1. NCBI lineage: Eukaryota > Metazoa > Cnidaria > Anthozoa > Zoantharia > Parazoanthidae > Antipathozoanthus > Antipathozoanthus remengesaui. The sequence continues at coordinate 13,113 of JANSTR010222921.1, read as the reverse complement.
GATAAGTGAAAAAACATTTCCACAACCTAAATGATTGACAACAAAATGTGCTTTGTATCGTACGGATACAGAGTATAAAAACGATGATGCAAAGATATCGGTTGATTTTTTAAGTGGTAAAATATTATTTTAACACAAGAAAAATAATCCAACTCATATCTTCAAACGGCAGTGTGAACTTTATATAATTTATTATAATAGCCGTTTTCAAATTAGAGGGCGGACAGGACGTCTGGACGGACAAATCGTCTCAGTTAAACAAGTCTTCTGAGTGTGAAAACGGGACAAACACGATTCGTGGATGACTTATTCGTCTAGACGAACAAATCGACCAAAGGCCGTCTTAAACTCGCATCTGTCGAACAAAAAGTCGAACAAGTTGTCCGTGTGTCAAGGAAGGAGAATGGCACTAGTATAAGGTCCTTTGCATTAACATGTATCTGTTTGTACATCAGTGGTACGTGTGATGTGAATTTATGACAGCTAACACAAGACCATTATTTTTGTTCGTCTCGCTTTCACACTAAGACGAACAAATTGCCAGACGACTTTTCCGTCCTCAAATATGAAAACGGCTATTATGTTGAAGCAAAAATTTTCGAAAATCAAAAATTCTTTGAAACGATTAGAAAATCTTGGGAAAATTGTCACAATCTCTTTTTTAAAATAATTGGGATTATTCCGAAAGTCTTACGAAATCGTCTACCATTATAGGGGCATCAAAATTTTAAGAAAATATTGAGAAATCCATTATCCGAAATATATCACTAAAACTTGGGATGTAGGGTCGTACGAACTTTATCAGTGATGTATTTTCCAGTATCGCAAAATGCACATTGTAAATATGATGTGTCTCTGCTAGATTTATGAACAACGAATGATTCGGTACAGCGATAGCAGTAGCATATGTATTTAAGCCATTAAACATTACAAAGCCGTTACCTTTACTTTACACCTTATATTCTATCACACAATAGCTTCATGCAACGGGATTATTACTGAGTCAGAATAATCAAATGAATCTCATCCACACAATGTGACAAGAAAGTCATGCATAAGGATTATTAGTCAGAATTATCAATAAATGAAAATATTTCTTTCAGTTTGTTTGATAAAAATGTTAAAATGTTAAATACTAAATCAGTGTCTAACGTTATCCAACGATAAATCCTTTCGACTTGGAACAATTATTGGCCGGGTATAACTAGGTCAAGGATATAGGACGTCCCTGAAGTATGGCATAAATAAATGTGAATTTCTCAAAGTTGTATACCACTTCCAAATAGGTGTCACTATCAAACCACAACTGGGGTTTGAGAAAACGGAAGTTTATTAGGATGCACTTGTTTACAACTAAAGGTAGATCACTCCAGCGTATCACAATTTTAAGAAGAGTGCAAAGTTTTGATTCATATCAACGTTCTTGACTGAATTCTAATGATTACACGAATTGTTAGTCGTAGTAACTGTAAAGCTGTGATTAGCAAATAAATGATATAGATGCATTTTCCTGTTTCATTTCTAAAGAATGCTTATTGGTGCATTGCTTCTGTGATCCCATGGCTTAATTCGAAATGTATATCTTGAAGAGATATTGCACACAGCTGTCTTTGGCTATTACCAAGCCAACCTACCAAAGCGTAGGCTTACAAGGTATCTGTTATTCTTTTTAGGGAAGAATGACGATATAAATCCATGGTAACTAAAGCCTCTGGTGATCTGTACAGTTGAACTTGAAGAGCGAGCATGCCTTGATCTTGGCTCTAACCATGCAAGAGAGTTAATAGGTTAAGTTAGTCCATGCGCTTTATTTAAACTATTTTAACTTATTCCTAGTTTATGAGGTAGGACATTACTACTGATATCAACCGGATCAATGACCTTTAGTCTGCACTTCAAGGTCTACATAACATAACTATTAGGATAAAATAGAGTTAGCATATTCAAATTACTGCATAATATTATTATAAACCGTACAGAATGCAAAATATAATCAATCCAGATTGAATCTTTACCGTCTAGTTTGTTCCTTAAGTTCAATGCACATTTGAATGCAAAAAATGTTAGTTTCATTGCATTGTTTAATTATTTGTTTTCCAAGAGCCATTCTTGGAAATACTGTGAAGGACATCGAAGGGTTCATGTTGAAATGCAGAGAGCATTCTTCTCGCAGAACATTACGAGTGTGCTTTCACAAGTATTTTCTAATCCAGATTCAGTTCACACTACAGACCAAATTCCTTTCTGGTTGCTCTAACAATTGAGAAAAAGGGTCCCCTTTTCTCCCGGATCCGTCACAATTGCATTTTAGTAATATTAAGCAGAGGTATATATCCGAACAAGTCTGTAATGATTCGTCAGAGCGCAAAAATATTTTTGAGTTCTTGATGCAGTCGGCATTTAAATCCTATTTTAAATTTATATACGACACAACAAGACTTCCCTAACAAACAGTTCATTTCCGATTCGAAGTTCCCAGCCAAAGTTTTCATCAGGTTGCACTGAGAAAAAACCAAAAGCGACTCATTCCTAAGGTATTTTGGTTGAACAGTATACAGATATTTTATAAAACGTCGACATATCAATAAAGCAAAACACGAAACATGTAGGGAGTCATAGAAACCTTATATGATGCTGTGTTGTGGTGTTAGAAATGAAGTAATTGCAAAGCTGAGTATGCTACGGGTAGTCTATACTTGTGGCGATTATTGTTGTTGTCATATTTTGTACTTTGACAGCTTCTAGAATACTTTGACCACACATAGAAAAGAAAATGCTATTGTCTGACATTCCAAAACATACAAACGCGAAAAGCGAAAGATAAAGTCGTGTCAACGGCGAATTCCTGAAAACGAAACCTTGGGGTCTGTTATACAACTCAAATACCTTTTAAGCCTCTGAAATATTTGTCTTTTTGAATGCCTAACCGGTTGTTTCACGTGGATCATATTTTCTTGTGAATTTTGCTAAGACGAGGTAAACGCATGCAAAGTTTAGACTTGTTATCCGAACAAAAATGTTGCGATATACAAACTAAGAAAAGGCAACGGAGAACAAACCTGGACTCGTCCTCCTGGCTCGAGTAACTCGATCCATTTTTGAGCTCATAGGGACGGCGCTTATCCCCGGTTTCCGTAGTGTTAAGATGATAGGAGTACATGACACCCCCTGATCAGGACACTAACTAATCACAATCTAGCTCCTTGCAGGAGCTGGTACGTACTCATTTATACAGCTGAGTCGACTGGATCAAGTCGCCTAGTCTTTACTTGTCTTGCTCAAGGAGACAGAACAGTAGTATGGCAGTGTTTGAATTCACAAAGCTTTTCAGCTACGAGTCAGACACGGTCACCGCTCGATCTCTGCGCCCGACCGACAAATCAAACTTGGCTTAAAATTAAAATTAAAGATCCCATAAAGCTTTGAAGTTTGGGTATGGAGTTTTCGATATGTAAACCTATTCTTGAAACATCTGTATATTACCGAATAATAAGTCCCATTAGTAGCGCTGGTCGGCATGCCTGTTAAGGTGTTATCCTGTGAAATGTAGCGAAAATCGATGTCTTTGACTGTGCACGTGGATGCTTTCGCTATTACATTTCCTCAAGGAAAGAAAAATCGTTTGCGCTGTTTCCAAACTGTTGTAGCACATTTTATTGTTACAGACTCGAGATGTTTCTTATATTTATGTTGAACTAGTAGTAGTATAATCATATTATTTCGAGTTCAGTTGGAAATTAATTTGCGCGAGTGTTTTGCAAAATGCCGGTCAAAATTTCGTAAGCCTTGCGGGCAACCGCAGTTTGAGAACTTTGAAAGACATTTAAATGCAATATAATTTCCAAGTGAACAAGAAATAATTAATATGTTCACTTGTTAATCGTATACATAAAAATATTGTGTTGGCACTTGCATCAACATCATCCACCATTGTTTTTGTGATTGAACTTGCTACTATTCTTATAGAAGCAGCTTTATTCTGATTGATTGATTGATTGATTGGCTTTCTATTGTTTGTCATCCAATCCGATTTCAGAATTTGAGTTTGTAATTACACAGAATCAATAAGTGACTGCATAGTTCTTAACCAATAGGTCTTCATCCTTTTTTTTTCATTTATACAATTGAGAAATGTAAACTTAAATTAGATAAAATTTATTTAATTAATAAAACAGTTACTCCATAAAAAGGTGTTATCATGGTTTTCCTGCAAGATTACTTAATAGTGTCGAAGCCATATGTCGAATTAAGCACATTCTACTTATCCTATACCAATGATTAGAAGTACTTTTTCAAACTTATGGTTTTCCATAAAAACTGAATCTGAGCACCGCGATTACACAACCATGCGCCCATCTTGTCAAAGAGATTGGAGGTATTCTGAAACTGAAGAAATTAGTTTGTTCCTTTTATGCGCAAACGATTTAGCTTTCCTCGTGGACACAATTCAAAAGGCGTCACTAATCACCTACCGAAGCGAATCGAAATGAGGTAGCTGTTGTTGCTCATGGGGTAGGTCGATACGATGCCATAAAACCCTCTCGTGATCTGTACCGTAGATTTGGAAGATCGGTAAAGCTTCCCTTTAAAATGACCCTGCGCTCCGATTTCTGGCCGTGTAAGAGATTTTAGAAGTATTAGGTAAGAACTGAAAGATCATCAGAAAATCAGAAAAATCAGAGTAACCTTTTCTGGTGCCCAAATGTTGCAAGATCGACCATCCAACTACAGGTCATTCGTGTAGAAATGAAGTTAACGAGAGTTAACAAATCTCACGGATAATCGACAATATGACACTTCATATGACGAGCCGCCAAGTGCCTCTGACAGAGTAAATATCACTTTTATATTGCTTGATAGTTGGTTATGTCCAAAAGCTTTTCTAAATTGAGCTAAGTTGACCTGCGCAATTAACAAACTATATAATAGAACATTTTGTCCAAGTTTACCTTTAATTCCAAAGAGGTTAGTAAGAAGCAAATCAAAACGAGACAATAAACATTACTATATTTAGCAAACAGTGAGCGTTTTATCATCCAAAAGAACATTAGATGTTAGCAACAAAGCACAAGGATCTGGAAAAAGGACATATGGCGACTGCACCCTGTATAGGTACTACCACTTAATCCTCTCCCTTCCCCAATGCCTGTTTAAGGTTGAACAGAGAGCTTTAGCAACCAAGACCAAAACCTCAACGAGAACGGCTCACAACAATTACCACCGTTTTCATTGCTACGCGACCTTTTGGAGCCCATTTCGGTATGGAGTTTGGTTTTGGACTGCCGTCAATCAAGACTATGTTGTATATATTTTTGCGTGTCGCAACCAATCACGATCCACGAATTTCAGACATGCTGATTTGGCGGTTGAGCTAGCGCCGTCTCGTCTGTGGGAAAGTGCGGTTCTATTTAAAATGTGACACGATTAACGGCAGTCTAAAAACAACTCCAGACGAAAATAAAAATCCAAAAGGTCGCGTTGCAATGAAAACGGTGGTAATCGATCCAGAAACTAAAATAGGACTGTAACTGTCTACCCAAACGATCTCAGAAAATAATGCTACAATTGCTAATTAATTTAACACCACTGAACAATGCACAGTCATTAGTAAGTACAGACTGTGATAATATAAATGCAGATAATGTATTTCCTAATTGCATTGTTTCTTGAATAAAATATAGTCACATTTATTGTGCAATAACAATGACGGTCGGAAGATTGTTAATGTTGGATTGTCTAAAACGCTCGGTTGAGCACTGCCTTCTGGGACAATTTTGGTGGACAGACCCAGTCCTATTTTTGTTTCTGGATCGGTCAATGGACTTAATTACAGAATACAAAAACCGTACGTGTAAACACCTGAACACCTTTCAACCGTTCTTTTGAGAAGTAAAAAGTAAAAAACTCAGTATAAGAAAAACTAGAACGGGAACTTAACCCCGTGTTCATTACTAAAGATCTTCATTGTATCAACCACCGTGCTCTTCTCTCTTGTCCTACTCATTGCAATGATATCGAAAGGAAGCCTCTCAGATAATCGGATGAACTACGGAAAAGCAGTTATAAGAAAACCATATCTACCCTACAATACTCAACATAACAGTGGTAAATCCAGGGATCCGGGTTTAGTCGCCTCGCCTGCTTGGTAACATTAATGAAATACAAAAGCAAATGATCCTTACAATATCCAATTTCTCTGAAAAAGATATGAATTTAGCGAGGAACCACTGTTTAACTCCCATCCTCTCTTCAACACCGAGTAGAGTAATGACATATGTAGACAAATGCTGCCGATCCAACGAAAGAGTTTATTTACTTTGCAGTAATTTTATACAATACAAACTTTGATAATATGTTAACATAAAAATAGACATTCTTGTTTCTTTGATTTATGTGGATCTAAATTCTAGTTCACAACTACAAGAAGACGACTTTTTGAGGTTGTTTCTGCACGGGGGGGTAGGCACAAAGTGCCCGCGACCTGTAACTTCCTCCCGTTTTAACTAAATTTCATTCATATGTTCATCAGTAGTTAGTTACTTAAGACTTACCAACACATTTATTCAGACTTGCGTCAAATTTCTGGCCGGCATTACATTCGCAGCGATAACTTCCAATGGTGTTGATGCATCGTCCGTTCGAACAGATCTTTGGAATGGCTCTGCACTCGTCGATATCTACAAAACAACAGATAAGTTATTAGTTAATCATATTCATGTTGAAATCACGTGCACTTCCTGCAATTTGATTGGTTCCCAACAGCACTGATTTCAGACTTAATTGCATGATTACAGATTTTGCGCTCTTAGCGCGAGCAGGAACCCATTCAAATGCTTTTTCAACCTAGCACGCGCAGGTTTTAACTGACACAAAAGGAGAGATTTCCTTCATTTTATTGTGTTTGTTAGTAAGAGATTTCAAAATGATTATGATTAAGTGGTAATTAAACTTCGTGCCGTACAATTTTGGTCTGAAATCATACTTGTAAATTCAAATAAAACTCGCGCTACGCTAAGAAGAAATACAAACCTCATTCAATTTCTTACTTAGGCATGTACACATAAAGACGACAATTTAATAGTCTACAAGTAGCCTCTTTCATTTCCTCAGAACCAGTCGACAGAAATGAAAATCGAACATCAATTAAGATGCGAGTTGCTTGGTGACCGACTGCGAGCCACGATCATGGACTGCGGGCGCGGCTATGCTCGCCCACAATTCTTGTGGCCCACGGTTGCTTGCCATCTCACTCGAATCTTCACTGCTCGATTTTGATTTCGCTCGACGGTAGCGAATGAGGCTGCTCGCAGTCTAAAAATTTAGCAATGCGTCACTGTGATATGCCTCAGAACGGAAAAGGAAATTCCAATACTACTACTAGTTTCTTATTGAGAGAATTAAAACTATTTAAAAGCAAGTCAATTAAGTTATGTTAGAAGTAAGATAAAATAAGACAAAAGCCTCTGAGCTACTAGTGTGGCCCAGTTATATAATACAATCCATTCCAAACGCCGTATCAAATTGATGAACCTTGGGGGGACTAAATAGAGGATATTAAATGCTTTTACATTAATGAAACTATGATTGCCGCCAATTAAATAGTATTTAAGATCATCGCCTTTTAATAGACAGGAAAAATCAGAGATTTTTGTTTCATATTTTAATTTCGCTAGACAACAGAAGTAATTTTTACCGGCTCGCGAAGTCTCAAGGTTCATAGAGCCATCTTGTCTTTGAGAATAATAAATATACCTAAGCAAGATGTGCCTCGAGAAATTCAAACGGAAGAAGTTTACATGAAATAACTGGCAATCGTGGATTGTAAAAAATGATTCCAAATACTTCTCTGCAAACTAAAGTAAGAGCATGGAACTGAACTGATGGAACCAATATGACTGAAAGTACGTTTTATTTAAACATTTTTTTTATCAAAGTACTTCATGGCAACACATGTACACTTTCAACAAAATTCAACTTCATAGAACTATCAATCCATCGAACAGCACTGCAATGCTACAAGAAGGAAAATGGATATAAACGGTGACGTACCATGAATCAGTTTAGTTTCTGTGGCTAGCTGCGGAATACTGCTCTGAATAGATATGCTTTCGTTCAGCTCGAGCGATTTCGAAAAGTCTGGTTTTGTTCGATTGTCCTCTGGTGCAGAACTCTCCTCTTTGAGGAATATTTGGGATAGCTGAATGTAAAGAAGACTTGTAGCAAAGACAGCAATGGCTGTTAACAGAATAAACGTGATTATTCGGCATATAATGAACCAAAGCAACCGTACAATACGATTTTTTCCCATTATCAGAAGAACTGAGTGCCAAACGTATTGACAAGGCTGATATATAAGGCAAAACAGAGAGAGATATTGAAATTAAATCATATATAAATATTTCGAGACAGCTTAAGCAATGCTTTGACAATTGAAAAAAATTTCCGACTAATTTCAGCAGATTTCGGGATATTGACAAGTGTCTTGTGAAACTTATCAAAGAAATTCTGTTCGAGTGCAGATCATCGACCAACAATTCAATATACATACTCAATCCGTTTGTTTTATAACAGAAAGTTGAGCTCGATGTCTAAACCCGCATCGACTCTGATTTGGCAAAAACTAGTTATTTAAAAAAACTAAAAATAACTTTCAACGTGCATTCTTACCCTGACAGGCTTTGCTTCTAAAGTTTGGTAGAAAACCTTTGTCACACGGTGCTGAAAAAGAAGGAACATTTAAAATGGATTAATTGGAAAAGAAGTACATTCTTATACTTACAGTGGTAAAGATTCGCCATATTAAATGCAATAAAACTGTTCCATCTTTGCAGAGATTTTATTTTCAATAACCAATATTTAGCAGAAGAGAAAAATTCCTATAGCATCGTAAAACGATGGCAGATGGGGCAATGAGACACTCTCAAACTGCTGCGGAATACCTATATTGTCTGCGCGACACTAAATCGCGCCATGTATCGCGCCTTGATAATATCCAGTCCTTTTAAAATAAAAAATATGCGCTTCAGTAACTTGTCTACACTAGAGAGGCAAATACAAGCAGATGCACTATTTTATCAAGATTACGTTCAGTTCATATCGATAGAATGCCGGAAAATTATTTTTGTGAATGGGCGTTGATGAAATGAGGAATTGTGGAATGGTAAGTTTCATTTGTTACCACGGAAGCAGTTTCAAATTATATACCAATTGTTTCCATGGAAATTTATTAGTAGTACATATATTCAACCAAAAGAATCAAAAACAGTTGACTCATTTTTTATCAAGAATCTTGGCATTTTTCAACTATTGACGTTTGACTGCTGGCAGATAATAATGTATATTTACAAATCGTTTGGTCAAAGAATGCACACTAAAAATGTATACATTAAAATTATCAACCGCGGTCCTTGTGTCTCTTTGAGAGAAGTACCCTGATCTAGGTAATCGAACTCTTCACTTCTTGTCTTTCTGGACCTCCTTCCCACGCAAAACAAAACAGAAAAGTAGCAAACTTAGTTCACTGTTTATTTATCTTTGTCATCTTTCATCAGATGAAGAACACGAGATCAACCAAATCCAGGCCTTCTTCGCCAGCAGAGGTACCCTGGGAACGAGGTTGTGAAACTGTCAGGCTTTTTGCACCTTACTCACTTGGTTTGGCAGGACACTTTCTGCACGGGGCTCCCCAGGCTTTTCCAACAGTAGCACAGCACAAGTTCTTTGTACACAGTACTCCCTCGAGCTGACTGTGGCAGAAGCGATTCCGTATCTCCCGATAACACGGTCCGGACCGATAATCTGACAACAACAAAAAAAGAAAGAGAATAATGTACATGAAGTTTCTTGAGCAACTTTTGAAATTGTAGTCATGTTGAGAGCAGACACTTCCAACCCGAAACACGATGTATTGCGTCTTACCGAATTCTTCGGCCTAAACAGTCTAAATAGCTTCCTCGAAGACAGGTTGGGAGAAATGTACTATTCGTTTTAGATAGATTCATCTTGGATATGTTCAGTGTAAGTTACTGTTAATTAGACAATGTCGCTCTGAATAGATAATAAATGCCGATATACATTTCTGACAATGGAATAAATTTAATTTTGATAATGAGTGACTAATCAGCCGGTCAACTAGCACAAGAAATCGATCAAACGGCAAGGAAATACATACAAAATGGTGCCCGACATACCTGCTTGGCAGCGGTTTCCTGTAAACCCATATGGACACGCGCATTTGTCAGGTCCAACGCAACGGCCGCCATTTTGGCAGGGTTCTTTGCACACAGCTGTAATTAACGATCAAAGCAACACCTTGTTAACGTTCTCCCATTCGGCGAGTGGTCTCGTAATGTAAGTAACCATCGCCAAGATTATTAAAGAGCACAGGTTTGAATAGCGAGGGTTTTGCATTCCATATCCTGCAAATTCTTATATCGACCAAAGTTTGTTGTGATTCTTTATGTTTTAGTCCGATGGTGCCACAACTATTCTGCGAAACACGTACGGCACTTGTTCAGCTAGCTAGGCGATGCGATAAGCCAATTTTGATTACATACGAAGTTTGCCCCTTGATTTTTAATATTAAAGCAAACTTACCGAACGTTGAATATATTTTTCCAATCACTGACAGAATTATTATAAAGATAAGCTTTTTATTAGGAATGTAAGCTTACCAAATATCAATGTTACCACTATTTATTTGCTGTATTTATATATGTTGATTTTGATGCCATAAGAATCCTACACATTCACTCTGGGCGTGTGACGTCTTAAATGTATTAGAACTGGATTCTCTATGTCTATTAAGATCCAATAATGCTAGAAGCAAGTTTTCTAGTACAATTCTCAAACTCATGAGTGCAATGCAATCAACAAGTCTATGTTTATCGATTGAGAAGTTATTCAAAAACTCGTACTTCGTGTTTGAATGGGGATTCTAAACACCTAGTCGAAACAAAAAAAGCACTTGCATTCATTTATAATTTCTCGGTGTTTAGAACCCCCATTCAAACACGATGTACGAGTTTTTGAAATATTACGTAAACACGAACACTTGTACTAACATACGTATGCTACACCAACTAGTTTTTCCTTAGGAACTCTAGGAGCGCTTTCAAAATAATGTTTACCGTTAATATATTAATTAGATTAATAACACATCGTTTTGGAAGCGTAAGTACCATTTGCAACTACATATTGCTGAAATAGGACATATATTAGTTAAAGCTTAAATAAATATCATTCCTCGATGAAAGTTTGACATTGAGCCATACATGTTTATAATAATCATTAAACTCAAACTGTTAATAACAATATTTATACGTACGCCTCTCGCAATATCTCCCCTCGAAGCCTTTACGGCAAACGCAAACATCGTTCTTGCACTCTCCGTACAGACAAGGAACGGAGCACCGCATTCTTCCTACAGTAGATTGAAGGAAAGGAAGTGAGAAATTGTATTAGAATAATGTAAATTTTGTGAATGGTTTAACTAGAAGTTCCCGTTAAATGGTCAGACGTTCACATTTTAGTTGACATCCAGTCGCCACAGATCCTCCGCTTCATTGCTTATTTCTTGTTGCTCATTCAGCACGAATATCCGAATGTTAACTAGTGAAGATTATAGCTGACATTTACATGTTGCAGACATTCAAACCATCACCACAGTATCTGCTCCAAATACCACTGACAGTCATCCTTTAGTTAACTATTAGGCTTTCGAGTTTTCAGTGTCGAAGTAAGCTTATAACGGAACTTAATGTTTGAATAAGAAGTAATGCATTTAATTTTAAGGAACGTGGCTCGTATTATCATCCTGGTGTAGTTAAGAGGAAGTTTATATTTACTTACTTCATGATTCAGTACAAAGTTCTAGTTACGTATACAAGACAAAAGGACACGAAGTTCCCTACAAAGATACGGAATCTTCACTCTAACTACTCACATTCAAATCGATGACCCACCCTACAAATACTTACAAAATTAATATTACTCTAAATTATTTAGTAATACAGAGATTGCATTTCTGTCAAGCAGCAGAAAATTATCAAGAACAGTCTTGAAGCAACAAAAGCAAAATGGTAAAGGTCACATAGAAAGCAGTCAAAAGGTGTTTCTAATTGCTTGCGAATAAATTCGACTTTGCATTCAAAACCTTGCATATTCTGCTAAACTAGTTTAAAGCATTTGCTCTTTTTAAAACTATTTATTAAGAGTTTACTTTTTCTAGTTCTTCAAGATTCATCTGGTCAAAGGTGTTTTCCAAATGCTTGAAAATAGATAATGCAACTTTGCTTTCAAAACTTTGCATTTCCTGCTAGAATAGTTTGAACAATTTACTTGTTTTTAAAAAATTAAGATTGTACTTTTTCTAGTTTCTCAAGATTTAGCTGGTCAAAAGATGCTTTCTAATTGATTGATAATAAATGTGATTTACAAAACTGAAAAAAAGTGATAAAATGTCGCTCGAGGATTTTCTTTAATAAATCAATTGCCATGACAAATATATTTAATTATTGGATAATCGTTTCCGTGGAAACTAATTAGTAGTTAAAAGTGCATTTGCAAGGCAATTTTCGTGTTGCAGTTCTTATACGTTTTGAAAATATTAGGGGGGGGGGGGGGAAATATTTTGTCTTAGTGTTACAAACGGCACATTACAAAACGCTTGAACAACTTTGAGACAACCAATGAAATATCATTATCGTAAATAGCAACAAAAAAAAAATTGGACAATTCTTACAAGTTCGAATCAAACTTACTCCCTTGCGGCTGTGAACACCTTGGACTAAGCGCGCCATTAGCACAACGGCACACGTTTGGCCTGGCACACTGGCCGACTCCACATCCGAATCGACACATAGCTGAAAATGAAATCGATTAATGAGAGGCTTAGCACATGTTATGATTGCAATACTGCAAGCTTTAACAATTTCATAATTCAGCTTTACCGAGGGAGTGCTCGCTAAAGGAACCAGGCAATGCAGGATTAGACTCGATGTCCCCATTTACGTATCAGGATTACTTGCTGTTAGATTGTTACTATACGTTGGGTATAAGGTCAAGAACACCAAATGGCAATTTGGCGAAAACAGCTCGATAACCTTTTATGAC